>VUJU01001216.1:25147-61272 GCA_009835225.1 Aphis craccivora
TAGTTGTAATTTTTATACGATTGTTGTTCGCGATGCGTGAAATCAGCGATGCAATCGTGTGAATTATTGTCGATTTGGAACAAACGCTCATCTTTTATGTATACCAACACTAAAATCTACAGAAGCGTGATTCATAAAAAAAAAAAATCGAGGGTGACTAGATTATGAATTTAACGTTTTATTTTAAATTAAGTGTTTTAAAAAAAAAATGTTTCGCTTTTTTAAATGATACTCCCACTACATCTGAAGTCTTCAACATCAATTCGAAATATTGGAGAAAACAAACCCCGGTGTAACGCGTCTTCTTATATAAGATAAGGAACATCATTTCGTATGTTAAAAATGCAGTGCATAATAATATTATAATGTTTGGCATGGCACTTATAATACACAACATACGTAGTATGGTGTAGGACCAACAAAAAGACGGAAAGAAAACAATTTTTATTTTGCAAACTGAAATTTTGTTTCCATAAAGCAATTTTAATAATATAATATTAAAATACCAAAACTATGTTTGCTTTACGGTTATCAACAAGTAAATTTAGAAAAAATACAATAATCATTATAATTGAGTTTGCTGGAGTATGAATCCAGCACTTCTGCAAATAGACTATAGATTTTAAGCAAGTATGTTAATGTAATAATTAATTATTATTTTTATTTTTTATAAGATATATACAATCTATACTACTTAGCACAATCAGTATATGAGAAAAGAGACTACAGAGTAGGTACATAGTTTGTGAGAATAAATGATTTAAGTTTTATTAAATTTAAATAATTTATATATATATATAAACAAGAGTTTTAAATTCATTGTATTCACGATGATTAATATCCTTAAGCATATTTTATAAAAACTTAATTTACAGACAAAACTATTTATTAAAAACAATTTTAACCAAAATTAATCAATGTATAATTCAATATACTAAATTTCTTTTAAAAGCTATTTCATAATAATTCAGCTGTTTATTACGAATAAGTACTAACTACAATCTGTTATTTTAAAATGTGTAAAAATCGGGTTGACTACTATACTATAGTGCTTTTAGTTCACTATAGTCACGCCACTTTAACGTGTGATTTCGTGTATAACACGTGTTCTTCTTCAATCTTAGCAGATAAACTAGTAATCTATACTTTTTAGCAAAATTCCTCGTATTAAGTGACAATATACGAATAAATATAGGCTGGGTTTAAATATAAACTCCGTAGATTTGCCCTTACAAAGGTTACCGCATGTTAACAATTAAACAATCCATGTATGGATGTATAATAGTATACGTATGATAATAAACATCCATATCATAGAAATAAAACTATTGTCGAATTAAAGTAGTGTAGCGAAGTGATAATCGAAAAGTGATAGTAAGTTTTGGTTGTGTTGGGGAAGATTTGACTGCGGTATTACAGCCTTTGAACGTTTCAAGTACTCTACGTCATTGTAGGCCGAATAACATTTGTAAGGTTAATTCTCAACAAAGGAGCTTAGGCACACGTGTTTTCGGAATGATGATATCAAAGTTGTTTTCCCATCAGGCATTAAGGTTATAATGTTGTGATTTGGATACCTATAAAATTAAAAAAATATCAGTCATTAGTTGCTTATTAGACGTCTTACATAAAATATTTATTACCCATGTACGAATGTAACGAACAATAACGAGATAATAAAAAATAACAAAAAGACTCCAAGTATAATTTTATTAAAAGAGTTAATTGTTAATAATGCATTCCTTAATATACATTTTAATTGTAAACTATATACGGAAACAAATAAAAATAAGTTAATATTTTTCTCAAAATTATAGTGGACAACTATTTTTATTATTGAATTCCTCGTGTGACCGTGACTATCCACTATAATATTGATTTCGCTATAACCTGAGGTTAGATACCTATAATTACTTGTACATAGATACCTGACTACCATCTGTACTTATAATGACTATCATGTATATTTAAATTGTATTGTATATACTCGTCTATATGACTCGGTGTATATAAAAAAGTATATAAATTTATATAATAATAATAAAATATTGTAAATTATTTTATATTAATATTCTTATTCATGTGATATTCTATTATTAACGAAGATCGGTGACTCGGCGAGTTTAGCGTATATATTATTATGATTGAACAAATGATTTTTTTTTTGTCAATTAAACTTTATTAATTTAATTTATACTATATAGGTACGACGAGGACAACGACAAAGATGAAACGAAGATCACCTCGGATCGTACGCGATCGGCTTGTAGATACTGTGCGCACGATGACCTGTGTATATTTTATAAATTATAAACATTTGCAGACTTCTCGTTAAAAACATACGCACCACGAAACACGATGGATATTTTATAGATATAATATTGTTTTTTTTTTTTTGTCACTGTCGTTAGGAACTTTGAATTTTTTTATTTTTGTTTTATCGCGGCAATACAGTGACCGTCTGATATGGACTTTTAATGATGTAAAATGTATGTCACATTTTGGACGTTTGGTTAGCCTATAGAACGATTTACAAATGTATTTAAGTGCGCACATATCTGTCTTCTAATAATTTATAACTCATATGATAATGCACAGACAGGCAGGTATATGTGTATAATATAATATTATACTAATATATTTTGATCCAAATTATGTGTGTATAACGACCTCAAAACTGGGTTCGTTCACCGTATATACGCACAGCAGCTTACAATACTAGATTGCTGATAATCGTGATAATCGTATTACACTATTGGTACGTTTTTCTTTTCACATACAAAATATTATGTGCAATCTATTAATATATATTTTTCATTTTACATGATAAGTATCTCGTCGAGTCAGTTTTTTTCCGTGCATTTCCTGTTTATATTATAGTCGAACTTGTATAGATTTTTGTTTAATAGATGTGACAGATGTCCTGAAGCTGCTGCAACGGTCTATAATATAATATTGCGTAACGACACGGTAAGACTTATATGCAAACAATTATTATTCATATATAAATCATATACAATATTATTATTATTTTAAACGCGATTGATAAGACAGTGTACTGCAGATACACGAGTTTAGTATCGTAATGACATTATTATCACATATTCTTATACAACGCTCGACGCTCTCCGTACGCGTTCCAGTGAGGATTCTAGTCTTCTATTAGTTCTATTTTTGGACGAAATCTGATCGAATCCGTTTGCTCCGTCACACACACGTATAATATTACCCACGCACAATGACGCGTTCATACACATAATATACGCACACACTATCGCTAAACAGTGCACATCAACTCGGATCAACTATATACAACAGAATAGATGAAATCTATTTCATCTATTCTGTGTATATACTTACCTCGGGGTCAACGACTATTGAAACGCAAAAGTGTTTAGGCCTACCAAATATTATTATTATTGCTGCCGTACCGATCGATGTAGTGCAAAATAACGCGTTGTGTATTTTTTCCGAGCGTCACGTGAAATCATAAACAGGAAGAACTATTTAAATTACTATATATACGCGCTCACGGTGCATCATAATAATATATAACATGATATTATGCATAACATGATGGTCGTGGTTCGCACTAAATTTATAATATGTATAATAATATATGATATATAAGAAGTACAATGTGTTCGATTTATAAGGTGAGTACACCTTCGTGTTGTAATAACAATACTTACCATAATATTATTATATATACAATATATAGGCGTAGTTTAGTACTGTCTTGTCGTCGTCGTCGTCGTTGTTATTATTATGACTTAATAATTGCCCACTACGTACGTCGAACCACGATTACAACCTTCGATTTTTTTATTATTATTATCATTGATCTAACTTCAACCTCTACGGCCTTTAGTTTTTAAATCTCATATTATGTTTTTTTTTACCATCATTTTTAAATAATTTATTTTATTTATAATTTCTTCCATATATATATATATATATACATTTTTGGTTTTTTTTTCTTAAATATAATTGATAATTTGGGCAAAACACAATTACATACATTCGTTATCGATACCTATTTAATCTACACGATTGCGTATGAGTTTTAACATACGATTTTGTACGAAATATTAAGAGTTGTTGTCAATTTTCATGAAAGCTTTCGTAGAATTTATAACGGATAATTTCATATTAGTGTTCATCCTTTTAACACGTGTTGTGATTACAATATTAAAAGAAACTAAAATGTAGACATGATCGATTATATGATCAGTTAACAATGAAAAAATAAAGAAATTGACAAAAAATAATTTAAATAGAATTCAAAATATTATAAAAGTGTGTGATGAATATAAAATCCATAAAAATGTAATCCAATATTTAAAAACAGTATAGGTTATAGATGTCAGGGAATTCGAGTTTAGTCATTTTAAAATAGTTTATTGACGATTTTATTTATTTATTTATTAATTATTTATCTATAAGGTATTTAGTTATTCTCATTATATTTTATTGTTTAATATTAATTATTTAGAACTGTACATGTACCTACTTGAAAAGGTTTTTTACATGGTGAAATTAATAAATTTGACAACGTTGTATACAATTTCATACGCAATCGTGTTTTTTTTCTTCTTAAAGATAGGTAATATAATTTAATCCATCTACAAACATACGTAATCGTATATTGCCAAAAATGACAAACGTAGGTTAGGTTCTTCCTACGATCTACCCGATAATTTTATCACTATTTTCGGGATTGTTTTAATGACTTATGACTGTTAAGTTTTCGACATAACCACCCTAAAAAACTATATTTGAATTTTATTTTTCCATCCTTACGGTTTACCCATTAGTTTTGTATATAAGATGTCCTCACTTCCAATAAAAATCTACATGTGTCCAAAACTACAATTCGTAGTGTATATAATTAAGTACCTATTTTGCCAATGTATTTACTTTTTAAGACTTTATTTTGCATTAAATATCCTTTTTACGCGTCATTGTTTGGTTTTTCATTTGTTTATTGAGAATTAATTATCTGAAATTATTTCTGAATTTTTGGATTACATATTAGGGATTTGTTATTATCGTTATGTATTAAATTGTATAAGTGTGATGAAATAATATATAATAATATCAAAATCACCATTATTCATATATTTTGGTATTTTGCCCATCGTGCACGGCACGTGCATAGGGAATAGGGATGATGAATATATTTTAATCATTACGAAAAACTATTGTGTATACTGTATACATATTATACTGCAAATGCACCTATATAATATATAATATACCTAACAGGATATATTTTAATAGTATTAATAGATTATTGATTGCTTTAACAGTCGTTTGATTGGAAAATGTCTATATTTTGTTCTGGAGCCCATTTGCAATATTACAGCGAAACAAAGTGTCTTATGGTTTTGGCGATTAGAATTTAAATCTCAAACTATTACTATTTAGTTAACGATAATTTTCTCAATTTCTTAAAAAATACTTTAAAACCTTTGTGAAATAAATATTAATAATAGCCAGTAAAATATAATAATGGTAGTACCTATCTATTAAGTACCCACCTATATGTAATTTAATTTAGATAATTTACAGTCTTTGAATTATAATTGTTAAAATATGGGACCATCAATGGGTATTAAACGCGCTCATTGAATACATTATAAATCGTTTTTATTCCAGGACACATCACAAACATACTTTTATATACGATATATATTATATATACACGACGCGATATGTAGGTACCTATACATTATATGTATATTAATGATGCCGAATTATTTTACTAAGAAATACGTTTGATTAGCATTACTAATTGTGCCCTTGTTAGTCATGTCAAATGTAAGAACATATGGTGTTTCGAATTTTGCCATGAATTAGGTACGTTTAAATAGCATCTTATTATGTAACGTAGTTTGATTAGTTGTTAGGATTTCAATACAAAATAGATGGTTGACGACAGTGACTTCCGAACCAAATTTGAAAAAATTCTCTTTTGAAAAAATATCTTTATTACCTATGTTTGAACACAATTTTAAAAAAAAAGTCATAAGGTGATTTTCATACCATGAATTTAAATCTAAACATTACATATTATTTTTTACATTATTTAGTATGCCGATGACCACGGCCTAATTCTAAAAATGTTTAATTTAATAATTCATGTTTGTAGGTAATATAAAATTCTAGTGTGTATATATGCGTATATTTATCAATTTTTTTTGATTTTAAAGTTTTTGATTGTAGGCTAATATATTAATATATCATACATTTTTAATTAAAAATACAATTGAAATTAAAAACTGTAATTTACAACAGGTTTACGAAAAATCAGAAATACTTTACAAAATATGTATATAAATGATATTTCTTCTTTATTTTCATACATTTAGAAGTTATATAATATATTTTAATTTATCGATAATTATAAATTAACTAATATTATAATAAATACATGTAAAATTACACTAACCGTCTCCATATATATTAAGGAATAATGATGTATCTTTCTGCTCATGGTTTATAAATATTGTTCAGCATTGAAGATAATTAAATCTTATTTAAGGTCCATAATCAAAATGAATGACGATATAAACTCTGAACAAATATACTTGCAAAATAAAGTTCATATAGAACAGTATATTTGTTTTGAATTTACTGACATTATTAATTTACTAAAATATATATATATAATATATATGTAATGGAAATCTCAGTCCTCGAATTTAACGTAAGTGTACTAAAGAAAAATAGTGCCACGGGTATAAATACAAATATAAATACGTCTCTAATAGTGGGACCATTTACAAACTATACGGTGTTCCCTAGTTTATTTATTTAAGATAATTCGAAAAATGACAAGAAACGGTTACAGGCATTCATAAATATGATAAAAATAACGACTGTACAATTATGATATTGGTTAAGCATTATGATACCTGTAAGTAGAGGTGATTGTTGATGGAGAAATGGTTGGTAATCTTTGTGTAACATAAATTACATAATTGCTATATACTTATAGTAAAATTAGTTTAACGGTATAGGTATAATTTTTTAGATTATAATTATATGTCAATTATTAATTTTGACGTAAAAGCTTATACAGATTCATTATACTCAGCAGTAATAATCTAACCGGAACGGTGCGAATTACCAAGCAACGTGTCCGTATTAATACTTGTGTTTATTGTAATTTTTATACACAAAGTTTAACAATTTAATAGTTTACAATAACTAATTATTGTACAATAGTTATCGCCATACAGCGATGATTTGAAAAATAACAAAATACATTTGTTAACCTAACCTAACCCAACCAAAAATTAATATTAATATATATTAATTAATATACATATTACATTATAAAATAATATTATTATCTCTGATACTTCATATATTTATACATACTCCATTGATTACTTAAGGCCAGTAAGGCCACTGATGGCCACTGATAGTCATTGCGAAAATCTGTATCAATTCAAACAAGCATTAAATATTTTTATATTAAATTAGGACTGCTCTAAAAAATATAATAATATATAATATATATGTCTAAATTAAGAACCGTATATGGCTTGTAAAAAATTTTAATCTCTGTATATAGAAAGTACGAGTGTGATATTTGATACGGCCAATTATATCTACAAATACGTAATATATACATGATTTAGCTTGTTTGTATAGACAAAGCATTTACTATCATCTATGTTACTAATTAGCAAAAAAAAAAAAAAAAATACAAATAAATATTTTCCGTTAAAGAAATAATTATCAAGTTAATCATCGTCTACAGAATAGACCGTACCTATAGGTATATTGATACTAGCTTTGATACATATTAGGCGAATTTATGTAAATAAGTATTTAAAATATAGCTGACTAAATGATATCGATTATCATAAAACAAATTATATGCATATATTGTTATATATTGTTACTTTTTATTTTCAATATAACATATTAAATTAATCGTTGTAACGTATTTAAATGCACATATTTATTGTGAAAACTATTAAAGCATATTGCATTTATTATAATTACTTCGAATTTTAAAACGAAAATGGAACTAATTTACGGTTAAAACTACTTATACGAAAATATAAAAGAAAACAACTTTTGAAACCGAAAACGTTTAACGATTTTAACTGCTATAATTAATGCAATTATAGACATAATATACGGCTATATGAGTATAGCTTCTAAATGGGTAAACACACATTAGTTTTAACTAGGTATAGTCATAATATTTATTATAAAAATTGATAATAGGGACATACTCCGACCCACCAGTTACGTAAACCCTTCCTTTAAATTTGAATTTTGTAAATTTTTCGCGCAAAAATTAGTATACAATTTCTGTGAACTCATTTCTCAAAAAGTTGAGGGGATAGAGCAACAATATTATAAAAAGCCATTCGGGAATTCATAAGAATTGAGCACTAATTATTGGCCTGAAAAAATTGTAAAATTTAGACTAGCTAGTGGAGAAGAAAGTAATGAACGTATATAGGTTATTTACTGCTAAGTAAAGTAAAATATTTTCAATGTTAATACATTGTTATTTATACAACTCGTTTGGTAAAAATAAAAGTTTCGATGTATTTTTAAACTTCACTTGTGATTTTAATAATATATAACGAAAGAACAGGATCTTATTATTTGTTTATTTTATTAATATAATAATAATTATAGTATAACTTTCGATTTTTGTACTGGTTATTCGGACTAAATTAACGCAGAGTAACTTCATTTGAAACTAGTTTTGAATACATTTTATTAATAATACAATGTTATTAATAACAACAAGAACAATATTTTTAAACTTTACTTTTTCACTTAATACCTTAAGGTACGTTCCATTATATTTATAAATATATTATAATAAAACACGTTTGAATATTATAACAAAAATGAACAGTTTGAAAATTCGTAAAAGCGCAATAATTATTATTAATGCACAAACTAGAAAGTTGTAATACAACAAAAAATGTGCATACTAATTAATTGAAAGAGAAATGGGTATGTTTAAAAATATAATATAAGCAGTATTGTATAGGTAAAATTAGGTTTATATACATATGTATTTAAAATATAACATACTTAATCTTTATATATTAATTTGTTTTTATAATTTGGATAGAGATGAATGTATTGACATAACATTGATGTTTGTGTATTTTTTTAATTTGAAAGTAACTTTTGGTAAAAATTATATCTTGTTGGTATTTTGGGGGATGAAATGTAAACATTAATTTACAGTACTATTCTAAACGATCTTGGAAAAAAAATTGTGAAAATTAGAATTTATACGTAATTTTTAACGAAGTTGGTTTTGTTTTTTAATCTAATTAAAAAATGAAAAAAAATGTAGATATAATTTTTAGTATTTTTACCATGGACTTATTCACACCCCGTTCTATGGTAGTCGTTATTGACTAATGATTTTAAATTAATTTAATAATGTTAGCATTTAATTATATCATAGCTGTTATATATGATATTTTTTTGTTCTAAATAATTAGTTCAACTTATCGTATAACTAGTAAAAACATAAATTACTGATACAGAAATATACAATATAAAAAATAAAATATCCTTTAAAATATAGGCTGATAGACCGTCTCCGTTCAGAAGCATTTTTCAAATTCATAGTTTATCGTTGAATAAAAATTTAACACATCTATTACAGTGGCTTGCTCTTTAATATGATACATTTAGCACGTCATATCATATATTAGACTTCACTGGTTTTTGATGATGAATATATTATAATAATAATATTATCTTTATATACGAGTATATAAAATTATACTGTAAGTGTTTATGTCACTGAACTCCTCCTAAACGGCTGGACCGATTTGAATGAATTTTTTTTGTATGCGTTTGGGTGACGTTCTGGATGGTTTAGACTAAGTTAAAAAGTGATAGGCCCAACCTTGGGAGGTGCTAAGACAGACATTTTGAGATTTACGGTTGAAATTTTTATTTATAGTTGGTTGCTATTAGTTTCAATAATAATAATTATTATTTGTTTCCATGTATCCTTTGATTGTTGCCATGGAAACCATGCCATAGCAACCGTCTATAAACAAACATAAAGACATACTAAAACCACAAACAACTAACTAACTTACCTAACCTAACCTAACTTACTTACGTCGTACACATCTTGCGGGGACTACAATCCACCACAGTTGGATTTCCTCCCTGATAATATATTGCTTACATAATCATAAGAGTCATAAGCTGAGTCCTGACTAACTCACTCACTGGTAAACGTGGAGCCAGAACAACGATAAATCAAGACTTGCAAATTATACAGTAAGTTAGGTTATAGGTATCACAAATTGAGTGAGTAATAAGAAGGCATTTTAAAAAATTCGCATTTTAAAGTGGTGCTTGCACAATTTTTTGAGATTCAAAATGGTTAATGAAAATGTCAACATTTTAAACACCATTTAACCGAATATTAACTAACAAATTAAACAAAGTTTAAACCGTATTATAGAGTTGGCATTTTTAACGGGCAACAAAGTGCATGGAGTCAGCTATAATTATATTATTATTTTAACACAGAGTTAATCATTAACATTATTTGATATTATTGTTTGACATTATTTAATTTGTCATGACTCATGAGCAACGCCGTGCGGAATCAGCTAACTATTATAATATATAATATTATGTTTATACTTTAAAATTTAAATCTTATCATAATATAAAATATTAATTTATTTTATGCGTTAAATGAAAATGGTCATTTCGACCATTTTCATTTAACGCATTTTAAAATTACTAATTATTCTTCCATTGATACTATTATTATCATAAAATTATTATTGTGTTTGAACTTTGAATGATGTGATGGAAGATTTCTGAGTATATTATTATTATATTATTACCTATTGCTGTTGTATCGATTGGACAATTGCAATCGATCTAATGTTTCTTGTATGTAACAATTTTAGCTTGTCTAAAAAAATTTCATATTTTGATTAAAAAAATAGGTAAGATTTTCGTGTAGTAGGTGATCTGTTATTTTTTTTTTAGGTTTAGTTGATGATTTACTGATTCTACGTGACTGCGTGTAAATACTAGCTGAAGTTGGTGATTTTTAATTATTTATTGTATCTATCGTATATTGTCTATCACATTTTATGGTTTAATATTTATAGATGATTATTTACTGGTAACTGATTATTGAACAGTGGATTCATCGTGTTGCGATAACTATTACGATAAAACAAGCCCCATAATTCTATAATATAATAATATAATATAATTTTCATATTGTGAGTGGAAGGACCTTGGGTTTCTGTAATGTGTTGGCGACATAATAGTATTCTTGAAAAACGTTTTGTTGTTGTGTTGTTGGTGTCGAACGTAGGTTGACACTTATTTCTAATAATTTAAAGAGAAGTACTTCCAGGAACCTTTATTCAATCAGATTAATGGAAAATCATATTAAGTTTTACAAAATCGTAGTAATAGTCGTTTGATTGTAAATCATTCAAAAAATGTTCTAAATCCATAAATAGGAGCTAATACCCGGAGAATAGAATGTATAAGTGATGTACTTGCTAGTCACATCTTCAAATCAAAATTCTTAAAAAAAAAAAATAACGGAACTACACTTTAATTTTTATATTATCATATTATTGAATCATGCCAATTGTCAATTAAACCTCTTAAATAGTTTATTGAAATATTTAATATATATTATATAAATATAACATATTATATTCAAAATGGACAATACTTGCATTTTGAACGTAGATCACTAGTTTTAAACTCGCAGATCATTATACCAATGATAGATCGCCTGTTACACAAATTCCAAAAATAACACGTACAGTAAGTTAATATTAATATCAGCAGCACTAATATAAAATTATTGTTCAAAACCAAAGTATTAAGTAAAATCAACTCGAGCAAACGAACAACGATTTATTATTCAGAATCTCAGAACTAAAAATTAGAATTATATACGTACATATTTATTATTATTATTATTACTTTTTAATTACTCCGAGTCACAAATTAATATTAACTTTAGAATTTGCTCGGTAATACAACGTGAACCAATACTTCAAAACTAAAACTAATGAATAATATTACTCGTGTATGTACATTGTACACTGCAGCGGTAAACAAACAGAAATATGTGTGGTGATTTATTTACAAAACTATCACTTACTTTACATTCTACAGATGTAAAACGTCTTTTAGAGTATATAATATATAATATTGTGTACTCTTATTGAGTTTTGCTACGTATAAACCAAATAGTAGTAATATAGGTATATATATATATATATATATTACAGTTGAAATACGTCGTATATGTTCTTTAATTGACAACACAAATATGGTACAATGTGTATATTTACAATTCGTAGCAAACATTTAATGATAGGATGCTACACTAGTACACCACCCGCATACCTATTGTTGTCTCCGTATTTTTAAAACGAATATGTCTTAAATGGCAAATTAAAATTAAGTTCTGCAGTAGTAGCTGTTTAGTGTTTAGTTTTGTTACCTTTAATGAAATATGTGAACTGACTAATTGTAATACAAAATTTAAAGATAACAAACCACACAGACAGTAAGCGAAATATGTGAGTATTTGTGAGTTAAGCAGTATACTACTATTTTACAAACCGACGAGAGATAAATAACAAGATAAATAAACATAGATAGTGTTACCTTAAAATATTTAATATTCAGTCAATAAGAAAAAAAAATAGGTAAAACCATAAGTCATTGGTTATTCTGCTGCTCCTGCCTCCTACATCCATCGTGGTTCGATATGACGGTTGAAGATTCTTGAAATATATAGGGTACCCGGGATATAGTTTTAAATTATTTAAAATAAATTAATATAATAATTATGAGATTAAGCTTGGCGATTGACAAATGTATATTACTTTAATATTATTTTTTACGTCAGTAAATTTTTGTCTCATAAAAAATATATATATATAATATATAATAATATTATTTAATAGGACGAATAGGTATTCTACTATCTACTACTGACCACAAAGTTATTCGATTTTAGAACTTTCCCATTTATAATTGTTGTAAATATTAGGTTGCTCTGTTTCTTTTACTCGTCAACAACATCTTAGACACTTTTTATCATTTGTTATAAAGGTAATATGTAAACATCGTATCTCCGTGATGTATACATTATATATATATATACTGATATACTGGCGTTTCTACGGTATACTGTCTAGTGTCTACATTTTTTCAAGTTATTTTGTTGATATTTTTACAACTCGCTAACTTGGTATTTTTGAATTCGTAAATTCAAATGTATATATAGGTTCACTGCTTCAGATGAAACAATTTTTTAGAACTAAATGCGTGTTTTTTTAGTACTCATTAAGCTATTTTGTTCTTTAGCATAAACTTCTGTTTTTTTTTTTTTTAAGAATGGCCCTAATACCTAACCTTTTGACTTTTCTTATTTAAATAGATTAAGACAGACTTTTTCCAAATACATCAACCAGTCAATATCATACAATGTATTTTTTTTTGTTGAAATTATCAACAAAACTCGAACTAGGTATATGAATGACAAATATTTAAAATGCTTTTTTTTTAAATTTAAAATTACATATTTCTAATATTTCTAAATACGATTGGAATAAAACTATAAAACAAATCATTGGAAATTTATTGTGAATATAATAACAAATAGGTAGGTATATAATATACTAAATTCGTAGTAAATATAGTCACTACCTACTAATTGTTGTTTTGATTTTTTTTTTTTTGCATAGAACTTGTAATTGTAGGCATAAATTGATTTGGCGTTTTATAATACAGCTAGATTATAGTTATTTAAACTCAATGTAGTAATACTACTAATTATAGAATAAAATTCTATAATAAATGGCAACATCTATGATGGCATTAAAATATATAATTATACTATAATATCGAAACATTGTATTAGTATTATACTCATTAAACGTTAATGCATAAATATACATAATAATAATTTAGCATTTATAATATTGAATATTATGTCATAATCATCTTATTACAATTATTATAAATTGTGTTTAATTGTACTTAGTTTAGATTTTATCTATATACAAAATATTTACAATAATATTATTATCGTTTAAGAATTATCTATTTTTTTTATCAATTTATTCTCTGTTACTACTCGTAAATGTTTATGAAATATGCATTTTAAAACTTTTTTTCGTAATATAGCATGTATACCTATTTAATATTTTATTTGCTCGAAGAATTGAAAGTAAAGTTTGTACTTAGAAACTTAGCGTTCCTATTCTTGAGGCTATTTTAAAATTGTATACTTCTAAAATATGATTACAATAATAATAAAAATTGTATAATGTAGAAATCTTTTTTTTTCTTTTCAAAGTACCTATGCTTTAGGTTGACAAATCATAAAATATTGTTTTTGACAATATTGTAAACTAATATATATTATTTAGTTTCTTTTAATTTTTTATAAATATATAGATTTACGTACCAATGTTGGAAATTTAAAGGCTATTTTCTAACTGATGTTTTTTTTTTATATAGCACATTTCAGACTAACAGGTTTCATCATAATTTTCAATCGGTATTTCAAAAAAAAAATTTAATCTAAACATTCACACCTATCGCACTAAGTTTATAATTAATAGAACTCAAGTTTTAAGTTAGTACAACTTAGTTCAAAAATATATTTAACCTACTAATACTTGTAGATACAAAAAAAAAAAAATATCGTAATAATAAAAAATTATTATTGTCTATACCTGTTCAGTTTAATTTAAATTTTACGAATAGAAAAATGGTGAAAGTTTAAGAATAATTTATATTATAAGTAAACAAAACATTATATTTTATGCATTCATCCAGAATAATTTAAGAAAGTAGAAAAAATGAATGATTAAATAGTTTTGATAATTTATTTTAAATTATAATCACTGTGATATTCATTGTTTATTTTAAATTATTCGCATCAGTTACCAGTGATAGCTTATCACTTATTGATTTATCTTGATATTAATTTTAAAATCGGTTTTATTCCATTTTTGACAATTCACTAAATACGAGAAACAATCTTAAAAGCATACTCGATATTAAATTATTATAGTTTTCACACAATTTATTAATAAAATAACGTTGACATATTGTGAATAAATAGTATGATAGGTAATTACATAGACAAGTATATATATATATATATACATGGGTAATTGTATGAAAAAAAATAAACGGATCGTAAGGGGTCAGAAGTGAAGAATTGCTTAGGAGATTTCATTAGACAGCCCATTTAAGTTGCCAGTTGCTTTAGCCGTCCCATGAACGCAAGTCTTAAAGACCAGAATATTATTTTTAAATTCCAGCAAAAAAATGTATGAAGAATGAATCTTGTGTTAATTTTTCAAATCCTATAGTTGTTAAAAATTAATAATTGACTCAAATTTAAACAACAAAGTAATTTGAAAATTTTCGTGATTTTAATGGATTTCATAAAAATTTAAACTTAAGACGCTTTAAACAAAAAAAATATATATGTTTGATAGTTTTTAATTTATAAATAAAAATATTTATGAGTAGAAACCGGAATTATATGTAAATGTGATGGAAATAAACTATACATGTAGTAATGTAAAAATATAAAATATACTCCAATATGCACAAAAACTTTGAAAATAAGCACTATAATAGATACCACCATAGATTATACCAATTAAAAAAAAAAAATCATTGATAAATATTACATTTTTTTTTTTTTAATTTTAAGTTATAGTATTTTTTTTAATAAGGTTTGTATTTCAAAATCATTTACGTACCTTATAAAATAAATACTTAAAAAAAAATTATACATGCATTAATTGGAAAGTATTTAGAATTTTAATAAAAAAATATAAAATACATCAAATTTAAATAAATTTCTAAATATTAAAATACTAATAGTCTATAATAAATTATAAAGTATTATTAATAATACTATTTATAATTTTTGGACCATACTCAAAATTAAAAATGTAAAAATCTTAATATCAGATATCAATTAACAAACATATTTATCATAGTAAGACATGTAAACCAGGTTTAACCAAAAATCCATCATACACCGTGTTAGTAGCTATGTAAATATTTATTTTTATTAATAGCTGCATATTTATTAATACAGTGTTACACACAAACTTCTACAATACAGCAGTACATTATAGAATTCTGTATATTTCAAATGTAAAACTATGATATTGAACAACAATAAATATTTTTCGATTATCAAAATGTCCTGTTATAATTACAATTTATTGTATATTAATATAATTCTCATTTTTACCGTAAAAAAAGACAGAGGAAAAAGTAAAATGTAATTTATTTATTAAAAGTGTATTAAACATGCAAATTATATGCTTTAATAATGAAGTATGTCATAACTCTTCAAATATGCATCCATCAATATGCAAAATAAAATTTGAACTATACAATCAGTTTGATTTGAAACGCCCACGTTTTAAGTTGGCATATAGCCGTATAGAGCCTCAGTATGAGTATACAAATCTAATTTTTACTTATGAGGAACAAGTTTGTTTTAAGGTTTAAAAGTAAGTATTTTTAATTAAAAGCAAATATTTTATCATACAAACTAAAAAAATAGAAAATAAAAATATTTATAAATACTAAACACAATTAAAGTCAAAATATGTTGAAAATAATTTTATGTCTAGTTAATGCTTATTCGAAAATTAAATGAAGATTTTAAATATTTACAGATATTAATTTTTAAATTACAATAAAAAAATTAAATCGATTTGTTCAAAAGCTGGTTTTGTGTAAAAACGATTTTGTTAAGTACCTATTGGGAATATTTTAAATTCGATTCTTAGAAATACCAAATATATTTAATTTTCTACCAGAAACCACCTTGCGGTTTAAATTATTTAAAATCAAAGCATTTTTACTGCGATTTTACGGGCGATGTTGGAAAAAAATGATACATTATTGTAAATCACATACATTTGTATTTTGTTATAATATGTTTTACATTTTTACAAATAACTAATTATTCTCGTATACATGGTATTTATGCACGTCATTTTAAGCAACTTTTTGTGTACCATTAATGACATAAAAATTAAAATTTTTAACTATCAATATTTTTTACAGTATCCACTTTGACGTATCAAAAACATAACAATTTTTAAAATATCCTTAAAAATATAATATTTTAGTACTTTATTGAAAAGGCTGATCGACAAATATTTTAATATTAACTTAATTTAGTATCATATAAAATCATATAACTAATGTTCACAAGTAATATATTCATTTGAACAAAATAAAAAGACACATATGACTATGTCACTTTAGGAGTTGGCGCCTATGGATTTTGGCAATGTATGGTGTGCAATATTTTCCAGTAGGTAGTTTAGGAATATTTTAATACGTATTTACTGTATTTAAAGTTTTTACACAATAATGTTAAATAAAAAATGTAATATTACCCATTAGAGGGTTTCATCGCTGGACGAATTCCCTCGTAATATGCTTTTGTTTGTTTATTATTAGGTGTGTAAATGTTTATGTACCTACAGCTATTGCTTTTACTTATTGTATTAATAAATATAGATTGTAAATTTTTCGAACAATAAAATAAAAAAATATAATTCACATGCAAATACTCATTGTGTAACGACTAACATTGACTCAATCAACTATTAATGTATTTAGTTAAATATTTATACTTGTATAAATTATAGATAACTCAGATTGATTCGTATAAATTATATTATAGGTTCTGTTCATAAAATAATATTATGATATAGTTATAATTATATTTTTTGTTATAATATATTGTTCAACACAGCGAAGAGTTAAATTAAATACAGTAAACGGCATAGTAAGCATTGAATAATATTTACATAAAATCTTAAACGTCCTTGTTTTAATTTTAAATTATTAAACCAATGCCAATTATATTATTTTTCTTTCAGTCCATTCAAAATCCATATTTCAAGAAGAAATGTTATCATATTTTGAAATGTCATAGTTGCAGATAGCTATACAATAATACAAAATAATATTATAATAATTATAAATCTATAACTATCAAACGACAAACGATGTATTATTCTGACGCCTTTAGATTTCTCTTTGGTCTCACCTCTCTATAATATGTATTTATTATTTCAGATTCATAACGTATGCAATCCATCTCTGAACTGAATGAAGCATTGAAGTGAAACAGAATACACGAATAATGGACTTTATAAGGCTAGTAGAATAATAATTAATACTATTATAAGTATTAAGATATCGTGAAAGTAAAACTAATTTGTCATAAAAAAATATTTTATTGCATTCTACGTACTAATTATCAGGAAAAATAAATTTATGTGAAGGTGCATACTGTTATTAATTTTGTAGGTTTAGGTATAATAGGTAACAAAATTGGCGAACCGCGGGTCAATGTTTCATAACGGGTGTTATAAAATATATACAATACTATACCTACCACTACGCTGGTCTACGTTTTTTTTTTTTTTAAATTTTTATTTTAACAATGTCCTACACGTGTAACAGTGGAACGGAATAGTTTTTATTTTAAGCAGAAAATAATATTATTTATTATACATGTTTAAGACGTTTATAGCTTTGGTATACGTAAATGGTATAAATAGGTTTTATGCGTTTCGTCCGCTCAAAATGTGTACTGCACATGCGAATTTATCATTGCAGTGCTAAAATATAGTAAACATTAATTGCTCTAAATCTCACAATATATTATAATGTTTTGTATAATTATATTCTAGTTTTAACTAGAAATAAAAATATACAAACTTTACTTCTCCGTTCAATGTTTTGTATATTATATGCAATCTATTATTGATACTATTTATTGATTCATTAAGTTTGTTGTACTCATTCGAGAAAACCATACGCTAGTATGAAAGTAAGAATCTTACGTTGAGGTTTAGTTATTTTTAAAACTTGAGCGCGTATATTTGTGCTAATAACATAATCGTTGTTTTTGCTATGGCATTATACAAAGGCCCGAGTGTTAAAAATAATCATCTTTATTCGCTTAGAATTCGTAACATATGGCCATCATATTATACTTCCTGAAGAAAAAAGGCAAACAGTTTTTCACGGTCAAATCGGTAATAATAAAAATCCTCCAACGCTACTCGTTTTTATCTAAATTGTCACATCTGCGATTTTAAACGAAAGAAAACTTTACCGTTTAATCTTTATGATCAAAAAAAAAAAAAAAAATCTTTTAACATTTTTATAATATATGATGATTATGATCGTTGCGACAACGAATGATTATAATGATTTACTACTATACATATTAAGTTAATTAGGTATTAACTATAATATGACCAGCGTATAGACTTGTGCGCAAAGAAAATTATATATATTTTTTATTATGAATGATTTCTTCTAATTTTGAACTTTCCTCAGTACATTAACATATTAGTCTCGTCATTACATTAGTATAGTTCAATTAATAATAAGCGGTTCGACGACCGTACACAATAAATATCAAGGCGAGTTTGATGTGTGAATGTTGGTATGCAGTTAAAATAAAATTATAATAAAATGTATCATCATAATTTGAGATAATAATTTGATTTCAATGAAAAAATCGTCAGATATTCTTGATACATTATGTATCAATCATGTAAATAATAATATGTAGGGTAGTGTACGTATTTATTATAGTTTATGTTTTCATCCGTTTCAACAAAGAGACCGAACGTCGCAATATTATAACGCTTACTTTTGCATTATTATATTGCATATAATTATCTCGTTGTGTAAGTATTTTGTTGTAATACACCGATATTTATGATATACAATGCATTTATTTATGTTGCTTTTTTTTTTTTTTTTTTATCGTATCTCTATCGCATTGAATCGTATACACCCTGCCATTAACCCAACGGTTGTACGCAGACATTTTTGTATTTACCATAACAAAATTTCAAATACAACTATTAGAAGTAAATAAAAATAATATATTGATTATAAATTATAATTAATTGGAATACGGTTAATAATGTATAACTATATACATTCTACACATGAATAAATACAATAAAAAATATGATATCATGAAGATCATTTGATTGTTATTGTATTTAATATGTCACACAATATTTCATATTTAGAAAAAAAAATTGATAGTATAGTTTTATTTTTATTTTTCCTTTTCTGTGTGTTTTATTTTTTTATTGTTTATTTAATATCATTTTGCAATACGGTTTAATTCAGTTATTTATAAATAAATACATATTTTGTTTGATTTTTATGTTTTAAAAATTGAAATGCCATTTTATTACTCAAATAATTCATTTAAATTAATTTTAAAGATATTTAAAATTTCTTTCTTCGTATATACTTACCTTTGTTATCTATTTTACACTATAGTATTATTATCACTACATAAACAATAACCACAAGCCAAAAACCTACTAATATATTTTAAAACTAGCTGTCGCCTGTCAGCCTCCATAGATAGTTATTTGCAAATTGCGGGGCTTCATCAAATTCTCATAAATATATCTACTTATAGATAATAAAAACAATTATTTTTCTCACATTAATATCATTATTCTTACACACTAGAAATATATTATATAATAATATTATAATGTCGTTAAATAAAGATTATTAAACAACAAAATCAGGCATGGCATTCTGAGGGTCTTCGCATCATACAGCTAATCAGCGCACTACTGACTTTCTATACTACTTTTCTATTGGTCATTATGATTATTGGATGCGTTTTAACTTATCTTAATTACTCGAGTCTCAACTCTCAAGATTAAGTACAACAGTCGTAGTTAGAACGCAGTAATCTTTACTTCAAATCTCGCAGAACCGTTCAAAGCACCTAGCCATTGTCACATCTCATATACGTCGACAATAATAATTGATTCATCGACGACTCTATGTACACATTCTGAGGTATAAGTCGTGGTTGATTTTTTAACTATACTTTTTAAACAATTATTCTAATTTATACTATAAAAGCAAGTCCCAATTTTCGTCACGCATACAAATCCACACCTGATAGTTTGCTGGAGGTCTTAGTACCACACTTTGTTAGGGATAATGTCAAATATTTTGAAATTTTCAGATTTTTACAGAAATATGTTTATCTAAACATACTATTAATTGGTGTGAAAACGATACAAACAATATAATTCTGTAAAAATCTGAAAATTCCAAAATATTTGACATGACGTACTTTAACAAAAGTGGTACTAAAACTTCCTGCCAACTGCCAGGTATAAGTAACAGTAAAAAATTTGGTGACGATATACGTTAAACATTGTGGATTTGTATTTAAGGTACGATTTCCTGGCGGAGATAGCAAACGAGAATACTTACAATTTTTGATGAGTATTTTAAACAATGGATTTTAAACCAAGATTTAAAGTATGTGACATAGAAGTTGAATTTAAATTGATTTATGGTGAGTTTTTTTTTTTGTCACGTATATAGGAACTCATTTTATTAAACTTGTTATAAAAAATAACAAAATCGTATCAATCATTTATAATCCCTGGATTACAGTACTGCATCATTTCTAGATACATCCGATTAATGTGTAATAATAGTAATAATAATAATAATGTACAACATTGTTAATATTCTATATATACATATAGGTACTATCGATTTTCCAAGATAAAAAAAATAATCACGATAACTAAATGTATAAACTATATATTCTTAAACGGTGAATAAATTTTAATCATACTGTTCCAATATGTATAGTTACGTGTTATTACCTACTTGTTATATTGTGTGTTTTATAAATGCCAATTTATTTATTAATTAATTTTTTTTTTTATTGATAATCAAATTTTGGGAAGTATCGAACTTCTATAATACGCACCATAATGGTATAATAAATAATTTATTATTTTTTACATCTAAAAATACTTTATAAGATTTATTCAGCACGAATCTACTATACTTAAAAACGAATAAAACACGCAGTTGCAAGTAATATACGGCATTTAGGATGTGGTGATTTGACTTAGATACGCGTTAAATTATTTTACGTTTTTTTTTTTTTTTTTTAGACGGACTGTATAATATATTATACGAAATGTTGTGTGTATTACATAACATATTGAAAACGCAATATAAATAATTAAAATTAATATATAATATATGCTATACCCACGGTGAAAAAAATATTGCAATTATGCGTGTTGCTGCAGATGCAGTCGATTACGCGTATATAATATTAATCAAGTGGACTTAAATGGACTTATGTTGTTTTGAGCATCTCACGTTTGATGGGTATACTCAACACATAAGCATTGTTGCTGTCATCAGTTCTATCAAATAAAATAAAAAAAACTTGTGTTATTATAAAATGTGTCCAAGTATGTCCTTTCAGAACGTTATAGATAACTTATAATATATATACCTACCAACCTACCTATAATCTACCTATTTGGCTATGTGTTACAGAAGTGTGCGTATAAATATGTTCCTGAGACATATTGGTCGGCTGATTTGTTCTTATCGTTTAACCATTGTAATGTTTAATAATATGTTTATTAACTATTTAAGAATATAGGCAATAAAACAATACCAATATCATCATTCATCACATGATTATTCACAATATTGGCTCAAACGTCTACACTCTACATAGCTAACTTGTACTATAGTATACAGTATATTGTGTGTCTTTATATACTAAATATTTAAACATCAGTTATATTACGAGTACGTATGGTAAAATAAATTAATTAGATTAAAGTGTAAAATCTGATTTCGTTTATCATTGATATATAGTGAAAAATAATAAATTAATACAATATAATATGATTATCGATCCCGTCGAGTCTGTTGCGAGAAAAGTTAATGAATAATTTTAATTGTAGTTATTATACCGTTAAACGAAAATAAAACTTAATAGTTTGCAAATTATTATTTGAAACAATTCGTTTAAGTTTAAGCTTTAAAAGTTAAAATAAAAATTAAGCTATATTAATATCATGATTTAGGTCAAATTATTATTACTTTATTTTTTGGTGCATAATTTTTATAAAATGGCGATTTATTCGCTAGGGCTGTCAACAGATAAATTGGCAAAGTTTAAATAGACAATAAAATAACTTTTCAAATTGTTATTATAGTTGGCTGTGACAATACTATTAAACATTTGCAATAATTTTATTACAAACATACTAAAAATATAATTAAAAAATATCGGGAAAAATAATCATACATACATTTGATAATAAAATGTATTCAAAACAAAAATAGATAATATACACAAGATTAAGGAAAACAGTTGCTACTAAAAAGTTTGGTTGATCTTGCCTTTAATGGTATACTAAAAAGCAGGCACGCTGCAGCGTCCACTCAGGTATCAATTATATATTTATTCGATTAAAAAAGCACCTACTGATGAACCTCTTAAATTTAGTACCAATAACGCTTTTTCCGAAACTTAATACGTACCTATATCACTTATACACAAAGTAACCAACTTCAATCTTCCATTTCCAATCTAATAAATGGTAATTCGAAATCTGAACTAATTTTCCATTAGGTTTACGGTAGAAAAGTGGACGCCAAACCAGGTTAGGTGTGAACAGTCAACTAAGCCATTTACAAAAGCTATCACCAACACTCCTGAAGTTGAGAAACGACCAAGATTTTAAATATAAAAAAAAAATAGGTTGTATAACTAATTTTAGCAGGTGATAGGTCGTATCTTACTTTTTTTAAATTCTCATATTTTATTTCCATGTTAAAAAAAGAATTGCTTCTTGTGTTCCGCAATATTTTTATTTAACTAAATAAAATCATCATTTTGCATAATAACTAATAGAGTATTAAGAAGTAATATCGAATAGACTTCTTACAATAAATCTAAAATATTGTAATTTATTAAAGGTAAAATTATTTTAACTTAAAAGTTTTAAAATCGGTAATGCCTCGTCAGGCACGAATGAATATAATACCTTTAGGACATAATCTTTATAGATTGTTCTTAAATCATTATAAATAATAAATTCTGTTCACATTAAATTGTCTATCAAACAAGTCATAAACTCATAAATCTAACTATTTTAAAAGGTATTATCTGTGTACTATGTGTATAAGCAATGTATAAGTGATCGGTAAAAATATCTCCACAAAACTATCTTTGGTCAAAATATCTATAAAAATATATTCGATTTAAAATATCTCTAATGGAAATATCTCCCATCCCATGAAAATATTTAAAATAATATTTAAAAATATATTATAGTAATCATAATAATATATAATTTTTAAAATAATACAAATACAAAATAAATTATATTGTAATCGACTGTATACAATAATGCACGGTTGAATAATGTAATAAAATTAAATAAATAGGTAAATATAAAATCCAATCATGATTCATGATATAAGACAAAATTAAAATTTAAGATTGTAGGCAATTCCTCTTAAATATTTCACAGATGTAATTACATTGTATTGACTTACTATTTTAAATAATCATTCATTGTAATCATTGTATTTTTTTCTTTTTTTCTGATTTTGTACTGGAGATATTTTGTATCAGAGATATTTTGACCGGAGATAATTTGAACTAGAATCGTATACAGCAGCCAAGTATTTCGCATTCGTGGTTCTGAAATTTGGTATATAAGTAATTCTATTTTCTATGTGGTACACCACAAAGTCAATAATTATTTAAGTTTTGTAGAAAGACTTGCATAAGAATTTATTGGCTTAAGAAAAACGAATATTTCTTTTTGTCTGAATAGGGTATCATAGAGTTTCTAGATGATAAAATAGTTATTGTAATTACATATAATTTTAGACTACCTTAATTATTAATGTGTAATTTACATTTAACGAAGTTTAAGACAGTAAATCCTTTTGAGTTATTTAATTTAATACGGGTAACGTCTTGCAGGATGAGTTATAAAATATAATTAATAATTATTATCTACTTTATAAAATTAATGGCATGAAACGGATAACCATTATGAAAATCCACTGTTTTCATAAAATGTTCGTCCTTAAATTTAGTAAAATTCGTAATAGGTATCATTAGATAATTTTTATTAACTAATTTCTATTATTTTTTAACATATAAATGTTGAGTATAATTTACTTGCAAAAAGTTATTATATTATATTTGTATAATGCTGTTGCTATTGGTTACAGAAAATAAAATATCGATCAAATACAATTTTAGACCTACATTTTATAATTGATCAAAACAACTCAAATTACTCTGATAAAAACTTATGAAGTTGAAATTTAACGAATTTTAAAAAGAGATTATAGACAAATCCAAGTGCATTTAATCTGACATATGCAACAGTAAGCAGGTCAGCTAAGTAGTATACATATCAAACATTACCATCCTATGAGTTAGGTTTTTTATTTTAGGTAGATCCATTTACACTTTTGTACCTTATTATTAATTTTCACTTGACACTAGTCACTATATATACTATGATTGTCAAGTTTGATATTTTCTTTGTCTTTTGTCCAATTGTTATTTTATGAGAATATATTTCGAATAAATAGTTTGAGTTTAGATTGTTTAGTATGAGAAAAATTTGGATGAAAAATATTTACTCTTTTATTCATTTTTTAGGTTATGTTTGCGTTCGTATTTTTTTTTCCAAAATATTTTTTTATTTAACTAATTGTATTATAGGTATATACAGGTAAATAATTCAACACAAAATAAATATATAAGTATAATAACTAATATATAATATATAAATTAACCGTATGAAAGACCAAGTTACTATTTAGTTAATAATAAAAACGATTTATCTTGTAACTGACTCAAAAATTACGTTTTAAAATTATAGTGTTTAATTGAAAGCAAAGTCTATTTGTATTATTTAGGACATAATATAATATATTACTACGTATATTTTAATGGAAACGTAGGTTACAGTATTTGTTCACATTATTTGCTAATAAAATAATATTGCACTACTGTATTTTTTTTTTCGTTAATCGTTATTGTATCTATACCTCATACATATTACTAAAACAGTTAATATTATGCGCTTGCTTACGTATTCACATATATTGTTGTTGAATTAAGTTCGAGTTAATATCATATAATTATAAAATCAAATACGTATAATGTATATGCGGCTGTTGTTTGAATAAAAAGACAAATAACACAAAGAAAATTCTATAACACCGGATCTTATTGTTACGTTTAAAAATCATTACAATTGTAATTAGTCCATAGTGGTCCGTTGTTTGAATGCCTATATTATATAGTTACTACTTGTAACGATATAGATATCAAAGATTAACACAATATGATTGTTGTGCAAACCAGAATTTTTCAATGATAATTATGATTTATCTATAAAAATAATTATTTTTTATAAACAGATCACGTACTCGAAAGTTTATGGACCCGTTTAATTTTACTTTGGCGATATATTAAATGAACATACAAATTAAATACGTTATAAACATTTAATATATTGTACGTTCAACTAAAGTAAATAAAATATGTATATAAAAAAAAAATGATAATAATAAATTGTGTATGTATAAAAAAAATGAAAGAAACGAAATCACCTAGTATTAAACAGAAAATAATTGAGTTTTGGAGCTTATTAAAGTTTGGAGACATTTTTATCATTATAATATTATAATATATAATATAATACAATTCATAATTTCACTTTGAATACTGTAAGTGCTTATTTATTTTTTTTTTTTAATTTTAAATTAAATTTAAATACATTTTAATCTCATTCTATTTACATATTATATAATATGTAATATATAAATATATAACAGAGATATATATTACATACCAAATACTAATAATTTAGTGGATTAAATGACATTGCACGTGAAATATTATAATACTTTAATGTACCGTCTCCACGCGAAATTTTTTTCAGTGATACTATATTAAGGAAATAAAACAAAATAAATAATAATATAATATAGCTAGGTACTCGTGTGAAAAAGAATTAAATTTAGCATGTCGACGATGGAAAGGAAATAATTGTTCTTTTTTATTTTTCTACTCGAATATAATAATTCGGTAGTTTTATTATTATTTATTATTATACTTATATGCTCTTATATAGATGTCTTAATATTTTATTTAGTTATATATAATATAATAGGTTAGTTATTATGCGTATTTAGTGTGAAAATGAGTTTTTCCTATTGTATTTTCAATCGGCGCTATTTTTTATAATAATACATGTTTGTAAATAAGCGGTTTAACGGTATAATTTAGAACTTAAAAGTGCGTTTTCACTTCGTCGAAAAAGAATATTGCTAAGTAGGTACTTACTTTGTTTAATTAGGTACGTATTTACTTATAAGATCCTAAGGAGAAGCGATAAATGTATTGATTATTCAAGAACATAATATTATGTGTCATTTTTTTACTGTCAGATATAACCTTTTGAAAAAGTAAACATGTTTCGAAGTTTAACTTTGAGGATAGTTTCCAGTAGAAAATTCGACCTAGTAGATAATTTTGGAAGGGGAGAGGAATCAAGAGTAAAATAATCGTAGTACTTATCAAAACAACTCGAAAAAACTGGCATTTCAAATTTTCAACTCAAAATCTTTATTAAACAAAATCATAGATACTAGTATCTAGTATCTACAATTGTAGTTTTCAATAAATATTTAAATATTTATATTCCCTACACATTGTATAAGTTTATAAATAATTTTATTTTATTCTTAATGTGCTAATTATAGACATTTACAATTTTTTCTTTAAGTTTAAACTAAATAAAAAAAAAACTGTAAAATTTAATATAATGATCCTCTATATCATTGAATACTATAAAAAAAAAATAATAATAATAAAGAATTCATAAATATAGTCATTTTTAAGTTAAAATATTGATGAAATTAAATATTTAAAAAAGAAATAACGATTTTATCTACTTTTTTTTAATTCAAAGATATTATTAGTGGGTATTTCAAAGTTTTAACGTATATCTTTATATTTTACACAAAATGATATTTTAAAATCTATTTTTTCTGAAAAAAAACTAATTTATATATTCTACCTTCTGTTTTATTTACACTAAATTAAATTACTTTAATATTAGTATATATATTATATACATGTATCATAAACTATACTTAATAATATAGATTTTGATGACTTTGATTTGAAATTCGTTTTTCGTATGAATCGTATATAATTATTTATTATTGGATTCAAAATCAACACGCAGTGACTTCTCCTTAATGACAAGGTACACTCGACAGTCGACACTACCTACTGTACAACAGAATGGTTAATTCATTTTTCTGTTTTTTAGTTGCTGGCTACTGCATTACATACGATTTAAAATTATTATTTTTTTTATAGATTTTTATGGTAGTAAAGATACATACATTGTATTTTAACACAACAATTATAAAATATTGTATGAGTTTTCTTATAATATCAAAAAACAAAACTTTTCATATCCTCAAACAATTAATATTGAGTTATTCAATAATATAATCTCTGAGTCTTTTGGCAATAAGAAATCCTCTCATCAAATATAATAATGAAAATATTAATGACTTTAAACTTAAAGTTTATATGGATAACCTTTTGAGGTTTCTAAGATTACCTGATAGCCGATAGGTATTGATATAAATGTACAGTTGCGTAACAAACTCGAAATTATTTAGAGATAAATTCGTCTACCACTCACCAACGTCCAACACCCTCAACCACCACACTTAGCTCATTAGTGAAGTAAAGTGTATTATTACTAACCATTTATTATTCCACACACACCTAACTTTTACCATTTTACTGACATATCTGCACCTTAGCAAAAAGTAATAATTCGTAATGAATGTAAACCAATGTTCATAATCTATTTTATTAAATATAATATCATCATCATTGCCTTATTTATTTTGTTATATTTATAAATACTTTGAAAAAACTCAACCAAAAAAAAAAAAAAAAGCGGTCAAGTGGGTACCGCTTTGCTGTACATTAGATGCCGTGTGGACCATTATTATATATTATAGGAAGGTTAAATTTGAATCAAATGATAATTATCATTGTATACAAAAAACGATTCTGAACGAAGATGATTTGTCAGCCTAGGATACAATTTCCAGTGGTTGGTGAAAAAGGTGGTTTATGTTGTAATGGCCTGAATACACCAAAATTTAAGTTCTTTTATAATTATTGTAAGCTAAACTTATGAAAAACTTTGTATTAAATTTTCAACTCAAAGCTACTTATACAAACATTTGTATGAATTATACCTACAAAATAATTTGCAAATATTCATGGTTTTGACGAATTTTTGTCAATATTTGAACTTCAATGCTAATAAAAAAAAATTGTGCCTATGTATTCTTATAATTTTTTAATCACTATAAGAATAACTTATGAAAAACCTTGCATTGAATTTTCAAGTATTTTGATCCCAATCAAAATAATATAGACTATACATATTATCAAAAAAATTTTATCGACACTTAAAAAAAAATTTTTTAGAAAAATTGAAAATTTCAGTTGTCTATAAACAGCTCAAAAAAAGTCAAAATATTTTGAAAATTAAATCATGTAAAGAAAATGTCAATTTAAATAACTGGTGAAATTTTCAAGTATCTACGACTCAAAAGCAATTGTTTTTGAAATTACTTTTTACCATGAAACTATAAAATAGTATAGTATATTTATTGTATATTTATATGCTATATATAATAATATATAGGTTTTATTATTTTTTTTTGCAGTGTGCGCTTAATAATCAAATCGGATTGATCGGACGATATATTATTAGAACCATAATAACGACGATTATCTCTATTTAACTTTAATTTTTGTATTAGCTTATTACTATCGATAATCAATCATGAACATTTAATAATATTTATATGGTCGTCAAAAAATTATAGGTATACCTACTATACTATTGTAATCTTCAAAGTCAAGTGTTAACACTGCAAAAACCTTTGATAATATCATGTACATAGCCATCATGATCATGGTTATCTACTTATCTAAAGTACCTATATATAAGTATGATTATTATATTTTTACATCCGTACAAATTTATAAGATATATACCTAATTGTGTAGTTACTTGTATAGTTTTCGTGTTCGTTCCATTCGACAGCGGGGACACGGCAATATTAACATTTAATTCGACCAACAATAATAGCATTTTATGATACGTTAGTCGCCATCATCCGAAAGATACGCGCTATGTGTATACCTACAATTTGTTTTAATATATTAATATGTTTGACGTGAACTGTGTATTACCAACGATATTGCAACATGCTTGTGAAACTCTTTATGTTCGTATGGGTATGTAGCTGTATAGGCAAAAATTAACTAATAATATATTAATATTGTATTATTGTCGATGTTATTGGGTTATTTATTATTAATTTATTAGGTAGATTGTAATCGCTTTCAGTAATATAAATATTTGATGGCTGAAATTCACTTAACTCGACCATATAATTGTATACACGCTTAACTGTATATACTTTATTATTATAAGTAAAAATGATTATAATTTATTTTTATTATTATAATTATTTTTTTTTTTTGATCGAAAATTATATTTGTTATATATTAGTTTAGTTTAATAATTTAAAACTAAAAACTTCTATTACGTTTGAATGAAATATTTTTATTAGGTACCTATATTTGATATTTAGATGATAGGTGTGTAGATATTCCCATCCCGTCATACTTTCATTCGTACTCGACTTCTAGAGATATGTGACCCGCCGATATTATAGAATAATATAATAGGCGATAGCGAATTATACTTCTACAGTAATACAATATTTGCGGTTATAATCGTACTCTCGGGTAAACATTTTAAATATCTGTATGGTAGGTTTTCAAAATCTACTATCATAACAATGTCGCAAATCCGATGGTAAAACTCGCTTGCTCGGCTCTATATTTGTGTTGCTCTGTAAATTGATTTTATCAATCCTTAGATAAGCTGTCGTAATCCTTAAATAGAAAGGTATAAACGTATATCTTTATCTATAGTGATTACTAAACGCTGCAGTAGCTAACAATTCATACTGTTCACACCCTAAGTATAGTATTTACAAATAACAATAAAGGAATAGTTTACACTCACCAGTGGAGTAGTTGAGGGACAAGGGTACACTTGCATGTATCCACCTCATAATATTTTATTTATGCGTATTATTATAACGAAAACAACGATATGTAAATACAAGGGTTAGAAATCTTATATTAACGTTATCTCTTTTCTAAAGACTATGTCGAAAGTGTTGGTTAATCTCTCATAGAGATGATGCTGATGATAAGTCAAGAAAAGTAAACACTAAGCACGATACCTAACTAATACACCCATAAATACAAATAATGGAAAATATTTTAATTTACAAACTATGTACAGTTTATTAAAAATAAAAATATTTCATTTAAATATTTGTGTTCAATTATATAGTTTTATTCATTTTTTTTTTTTAAACATTATTTATGGACTACGAGTTTTGGTATTAATCATTTAATATTTATTAACTAATATTGTATACGTAGAAAATTAAACAAAATAGTATAATTTTTGGGGGAGGCAGATCTACAAAAAATACAAATAAAAATAGAATCATTTTTACATCTATTTTATAAAACTAAATAGATATATATGAATACTTTATATTTATATTCGTTTACATATTATTTCGATTATTATAAATGCCCTAAAATATATTTTGAACAACTCGATCTGAAAAAAAAATAATTATGTATAGTAGAATAAATACAGTATATACTATATAGGCAAGAAAAGACATTGTTTGTTCATGCATAATATAATTGGATGGGCTATGGATGTACACTGTCATTTTGATTATATGTTTACGCGTCTTGGTGTCATTTAAAGTTGTTTAATGATTTTATTTTATTACCTGGTATAAAGAGTGTAAGTTAGATTATTCTAATACTTTATTTTATTTTGCACCTAAGACGCATTCGTATATAATATATTATGTTATATGAATATATATCACCTCATTCATATAGTAGATATGGTTCAATAAAGAGCTGATATATTCGCGGATACGTCTCCACTGAGTAGTGTTGTATGTAAGTGTAACGTAATTCGATTTATATTTATTTATATATTTACTTATTGAACTTATAAAATATTGAGGTATACTTTTTTCTACACTCTATTTCATAAAAATGAAGTAGGTGATGCAAACACCATTTATGTACTTACGTTATTTTTTATGATTTTTACGTCGCAACTAATCTGAATATTATGACAAAAATAATTTATTTCCAAAATATCTAGCTTACAACCTTACTTATATTACTTAAGAATTTAATTAGGTATTAATTATTTTAGATTCTAAATACAATCTGTATATATGTGCACACTTAAGGCTACCATATGTTATTTCCAGACATCGATTACCAACCAAATGTAATTTAAGTTATTCAAGATTAATAAACTGAAAATTAAAACTCGATTTTAAAAATGTTTTTATTAGTGGTTATATAACTCATGTCATTTTACCATGTGTCATTTCCAGAAATTAATGCTAACCGAAAGTAAATTTAAGTTATAATGCATTTAATAAAATAATCGTATCACAAATTAACTTGAATTGTAAATTATAATATTGTTGTACTAATACTCTTAAGTATTTGCTTATAATCTAAATAGTTATACTAACCATGAATAGATATAGACAGACACGATTTAGAAGCCGACCATGTCCTATATCTTCGACGTATGTTGACACCACATGTCCACACACCGCATTAAGACGCTTCGGGAAAATCACATTGCGATACGATTTGAAGCAGCTGCTGATAATTGATATAGGTACCACATGTGATAAGAACGTAACTGTACGTATTCTGTACAGTTAAAATGAAGTGTATATATCTATATAAGTAGTAGTATAAAACATAATTAATATTACAGTAAAGCATGAAGACATGAAGTAAAATAAATTATGTTCATAAAAAAAAAATGTAGGCTGGGGCTGTAAGTACTTATTTCTTGTAATAATTCACTAGGTACGTGTAATTTTGATTTTCAGGGAGAAGTGTCGTGTAAACTTCAAAACTAGGTTTGCGTGTTTACGAGAACACCGTAGTGACGGTGTACGCAATAGTTTGGGTTCGATGAACCGCGAAAATGACAAAGGGGTTTGCATATGACTTGAGTCGCTCTCCCGCCGTCGACCTCCAAGTGTTATAAACGGGACGCGACTCAAAGCGAATCTGATAGCCGTCTGAGAGTGTATTGATGGCACGTCCTGATGCGTTCGGAACGATCAGATCGTTGTCGCGGACGACGACGAATATCATTGGCCCGATCATTTACACGCGGCTGTGCGGGTTGTGCACGTTTTCGCGTCGCTGACCGGCGACAAGTATGTCGACGGTTGGGTCGCAATCGGAATCGGATGGGTCGGAGGAACGTTTCGACCGTTTTTCACGTACATTTTTGGCCCATGATCTTCGTTGCAATACCAACTCGTTCTGGGCCTTCGTCTTTCCGATGGTTATAGGCGCGACTTGTCGGCAATCGCGGCCGACTCGGTGCCATCTATCGCGTTGCAGACACCGACGAGGACAGCTATATAGTTGCCATGCAACTCGTCATCGCGGTCAATAAGTCTTCGGACTTGAGCGCGTGCGATCTGCCGAACGTGTTGTTGTACTTCCGATCGTTCCGCGTGTGCGCCCCGTGGCCAGACAAGCACTGGACGCCTGTGGTCGGTCATGTCGGACATCCGCGAGTGGCTGACGGCGAGTTCAATTTCCCATCAAAATACGATATACCAACAGCATTAGAGCCCAGTCCAGTCACGACCACGAGTCACATTTTCCACGACCGTTGGCCATAGCCGCAGTGCGGCCGAGCTTGAGCCTTACGCGATGGTTCAGACGTTGGTAAAATTGTAAATGATATTGATATTGTACATAATATTTTTTTTATTATTATTAATTATAGATTTTAGTAAAAGCGACTATTATAGATCAACAGTTAAATTGTTTTACATAATTATGATAAAAAGAACACAATTTTAAATGACAAAACCTGCTTCCAATATGTAAAAGGTACCTATTATTTTTTTTTTAATGATGATTTCAGAACATAACAGTTGGAGATGAATATCGAGAGCGTAAAAGGAACTGAGCAAATTCTAATGTTTGGAGACTAAGGACGGACAGTCAAAAAGTACATTTTGGGTGAGATGTAGAGTGCAAAGAGGTAATTCATTTAAACCGAGTTTGGGCGTGATCGGGTAGAAGCGAATGACTACCTATATTATATAGTATTTATTTTTGTATGTATTTTTTTTATTTAAGTATATTTTTATTATCTCGGCTCATCGACCTTACGTTCAATGATACCGTTCATCAAGTTATGTCGTATATGTGCACTGTATTACTCATAAAAAAAAAAATAGTAATTATTAACCTATATAAAAAACCATTATAAAAAGATAGAGAATTTAAATAAATTAAAATTTTAATTAAAAACTTTAATAAATTATCAAACTCAAAAGACTGTAATTAATAAAGTAGTGAAATATAGTTAATATTTCATCCATTAACATTTTACCTATAATAATTCATCAAAAGTATACATATAACAGTTATTAGGTATTTAAAAAAAATTAAGTTGATTTTTCTGTTGTAGCGGTCTGTGGTTAAATATTTAAATTATTATAAAAATAGCTCATTAGAAAAAAAAAACTCTTCTTTCCGTTTTAATGAAAATTGTATATTATCAACCCATAATAATCATTAGATAGGTAAATAAACTATGAGTACAATATAACATATAATATGTACACTGCGTCTATAATATTAAACTTTGATATTTGATAGTTATTGATGTATGTATACTATAGTATATACATAGATATCACCATAATAAATATTTAGTTTAAAGTCGTGTTTGAATATTCGAACTAAATATTATATTATTTTATTTTTAAATCCTAATAAAAAATCAGTCCAAATGCAAGGCCATCGCATTAACCTCTTAAACTCGTCGGATAAATTATTTAATTAAAGAGATTGGAAATACGAAGTACTATTATAATAAATTATTAAATTTATTGTTAGCTGTCAAAATCAGATACACATATATGTTTTATTATAATGATTTATAGTATCTTAATTGAATATTTTATTTTATTTTTAATCACAATCTATCGAAAAAAACCTAAACTTCTTAAAATATTACATTTACGGTTTATCAACGAGACAGAGTAGTGAAGATGGTGTTATGTCGAACCATACGGTACTTGAATATCATCAGTATACACTGTACACAGTGTACACATTAAATTTTCTACAGAGTTTCTCTGATAAATTATATTGGATTGAGTATTTCAAATAACTATTTTTTTTATCAACCAATATTCTGGTTTGTTGTTATATATTTAGTTTTTGTAGCATTCATCATTATACGTATATATATGTATGTATTATAGTTCACGGTTTCAGTAAACTGCATAGTATTTGAATTTTCCGTAGACATAGAATTTTTAATATCGTTGTCGTTATAACTAACAGCAATTATTATTTTAATCACTCTTATTTTGTACAAATGCTATATATAATATACATCACTGCCGTTATAACAACACGATTCGTGTACTGTACGCCTTTCACTTAACATTCTTAAAAGGCATAACGTAGGTTAGTATAATGACTCACGCTCACTTCAAAAAATGTAATGTTCTCATTAATTCAAGTAATTATTATACTGACATTTTATTATAATATATTGAGCATAAACCGAAGCGCTGCTCCACGCGTAGGTATATATTCACAAAATATTATAAAAATATAAAAAAATAATTATGTGATAAATTATGTTCGCATATACATTTTTGTTGTTAAGGTCAAAACAGGGTGAAAAAAATATCGGAGACGATCTTGCAGTCAGTCTATAATATTTCTTAATTATTTTTCGTTTTTTTTTCATATTATGTTTATATTATTACTATAAGTAATTTACATCAACTATTTAAAAGTAAAATAGAAAAATGTTATAAGGAACTTTGTATTACTTTTTCAAGTATTTCCGTTAGAAGTTGAAGATATAATATATGCATTAATCCTATTATAA
>VUJU01001217.1:0-64124 GCA_009835225.1 Aphis craccivora
GTTAAGTAAAATAGCTTTTATTATTTTAATTAAATAATTATTATATTATAGTAATTAATAATTAAAAATATGATTTATTATAGAGCTAAATTTATGACATATACCTAGTTAGTTAATTTATCGTTAACCTATATTGTCTATACAGCTCGACTAAAATCAAAATTTCTAAAGTGAAAAAGCTGTGCGGAAAACATTGAACAATATGTTCGATTGGTTTTGTTTTTTTTCAAACGTTTTTCGCAGAGCAATAATAATAAAAAGAAAAACCACGACGATAATTTAATACGTACCTCCCTCCTATACAATATACATATACGTATGAACATTCGATTCGACCGGCAATAAACGCTTTGCATATACTCGATAAAATAATAGGGATGGTGGTCGTTCAGTACTACCGTCGACGTTAATATATACATGGTCGTGTTATATGAAAACACGTTGAACAGCCACCCAAGTCTTTAGGGATTGCGCATATAATAATATATATATAGTAGCGATTTCAATCGGAACTCAAGTGCTTAAGCACTGCTGTTATATACGGCCACCGTCATATATAAATGCGTAAATTATAATATATATACACTGTACGTAGATCGCACCACTCTCTCACTCTCTGTGTATATATATATATAAATATAAGGTATTGGCCAATGTTTAATCAACAAGTTGATGGCCGCGGGCCCACCACTCCACCCACGTTGTTTGTTCATGCAAATGTTCGTCTGCACCCGAAATAGATCTCGCTCGATCTCTCTCACCCCCTCACCGAATACGCAAATATATATAATATATATAGTGTAGTACCCGTCGTCGTATAACATTAACAAAACACACAACAAAATGTATTATGTACACGCAGCGCTTATAATATATATGTATATACAGGGTGATTTGCTAAACATACTTACCCCCTTATTTTTTCAATAATGCAGTTATTAAAAATATGATTTTTCGAAATTTTAATAAAGATAATAATTTCGTATTATTGAGATGTTTTTGTACTACTTGCCACTTGGGGATATAAAAGTAAAAACCAGGATTTTCATATGACAATCCTTCTCCATTCACACCTTTTCTACTTCAAAAATTTAGTTATCTATAATAGGTAATTAATATATTTTATAAAAATTAAATGGTCCGAGTATAATAAAAATTCATCGGGCATTAAATATTCTATTTAATACTTTTGTAAAACCATTTTTAAGGATTATTGTCTTTAATAACTGAAAAACTACTCGTTAAAATTTTTAATTAGGTATATTAAAATTTTTATAAAAATTAATCATTTAAAGTAAACGAGGGGTTGTTTAAAAACCAGAAGTTTGTATCATAACAGTACACTATTTAAAAAGAGCGACAAATTTTTAGAATTTTTAAATGTGGTCTTTGAGAATGTTTAGTAATTTAAGAAATTAGAATTTGAATAAATTCATTTTTAAATGTAAAAATGGAAGAATTTTATTTATGTTTGGTGAATCACCCTGTATTTGCACGTACCTATTTATTTTGTGTACGATTGTTTCTACTCCAAAATATTCACCTCCGGCATTATCGCTTTAATATATACATATTCATTTCCATCTCTATCTCCCTGTTTTAAACGGCCAAATCCCAAATCAGTATTCCAACGCGTACTGCAGCATGAGAGTGTTTATAGATATAAGTACAATATATAATTGAGCTTTGACGTGTTTGCACAGGCAAATAAACCCATTGCCGCCGCCACTCAAGTCGCTATCGAAAGTGTTTATTTATATACCTAGATATAGATATATATATAAATACATATAAAAAAATATTCTTTTCAGCTCATTTTTTGGGATTTTTTTCAAAATATAAAAAGCGGCACGCGTTGAAAAAATTAACCGGATCGTGATTTTTTTTCTTGACTATCATGATCGTGCATGGTCACTGACAAAGCAAACATATAATCCACCTATTCGTTACGTCAGTATATAAATTATGTATGATGTAATATTAAATTAATTTTTATTAAGCATAAAAACGTTGGTCTAACATTGCGTATTTATTTATGTTTAACTGTAAATTGTATACACTGATTTGATTATTTGTATTAATTTTTTTGTTTTTGAAAGAAATGTCTTTATATAATTTCAATGTTTTTAATAAACATTTGCATAACATAATTTAGAAAATTCGTGTAGCTATATAGTATTACCTATTGTTTATTGCAGTAAATTATCATCTAATGAGCATCGTAGCGATAGAAAATAAAAATATATTCTTAGTAGCAGTAGTAGCACACAATATTCAAAAATAATCGTTTATAACTCATATAATAGTATAATAAACACGTCGTGTACATAGTGCATTTATGACGATGCATACAAAAACATTAGATAATTCTATGCGGAGTATACTAATTATTATGTTATATTATAACATCACCGTATAGTTTCAACAAAAAATATCCGTTCGAGTCCTTTTGAAGGATTTCGACCTTATCCCCTTTTCCACATTACCATTCCACTTCTCAGTATTTTAATTTCCCCCTTTATTGAGTATGTATATATTTAAAGCGTTTACGTCATTACACCATGCTGTCCAGCCGTGTTTAGTATATATTATTATTATACATATATAATATAATCGTCATCGTTCAGTTTCTTGCTCAATAGAGGATACGCGCATATTATAATCTGTTGAGCGTGAAATGGGAAAACTGATCGGATCAGATTTTGAGTGTGCACCTGATAAGGACGTCGTCAGTCGATTGCGGGGAGGTGGAGAAGCAGTACAAAAGGGGTATTAGCATTGACTCGTACACGGGCGGCGGCAGCGGCGGCGTATGTAGTCACGCTAATACGGAGCAAATCTCTTTGTAATTGTTTTAAGTCAGCTCTTTTGCTTTCTCTCTCTCTCTCTCTCAAAGAGCTTTTAGTCCTATTGTCTCAGTTTATTCGATAGAAGCAGCGGAGAAAATTTAATGACCGTCGGGGACCACCGAACTACTGCCGTTCATTGTATATAATATATATATATATACATAAAGCCGCCCTTAACCGTTGTACTCTCTCTCACTCACCAGTTCTCGATGTGCATATATATATATATATACGTGTGTATCGATCGATCAGTCGCGGCACTTGATTGCGACGTATTGTATTAGACAGGAAATGGAGAAAAGCTGATGGAGTGGAGTATAAAAAAATCTCTTGTTTGATTTTATTCGATTTCTCTTATTTTTGAACGGGAAATTTGTATATATATATGTGTGTGTGTGTGTGTGTGTGAGTGTAGTGTGTACATTTTCAAACTTTTACTACCATTTTCAATAGTGATTTATACACACGTGAAAAGTATATCTCGACTAGAGGTATATATATATAGAGGGGTAACCGTGTTTTTGGGGAAATTTACATAAATACCGTCGAAATCGAAATAATTCCTCTATTTATACTGGTGACATGGTAAAGGCGGATACAACGCCCTTGGTTGTACTGCCACCGCATATATCGAGAAGTCGGGGGGAAAAAAATAAAGACCTCGGTAATGTTTTTGGCGAATCACCTTATCGGGCAGTGGTTTCCAACAACGGCCGTGACGATATGGCTTTGCGATTTCATGTCTGCAGACTAAATTTATATAACACCATTTTTGTGGAAAAAATTTATCATTACCTAAAACGCGATTTATCTAGAAATTATCATACATTTTACATGCTATTCGAGACTACAGGTCTCATATAAAACAAAGTGCGCGCATAATAATAATCTGCGGCCGTTAACCCCTCATTTGGTTAAAATTCAAAGCGTACTTGTGATGAATCATGTTTTGGAGTTATAATCTCTGGCCGATTGAATACAAAATCGTATAAACGTATAATACCACAAACATGGAGCTGAATTAATTAAAAAACGGTTAACGGATAGTCATAATATATATTTTAGTCAGATGATTTACGATAATATTTTATTTTATAAATATAATATATGATTTAAAATAGGTGCACTTGTACATATGTATTTCATTTATTACATTAATATAAATATTATCAAACACAATTATGTACGTAATATGATGTAATAGTATGAAATATATAGGTTTAACTATATTTGAATTCGAATAAGCAAAAAATAATTGAAAATGTTACAATTTTATCATGAATTACATTAGGTATATTAATTTAAAAATTACAACAAAAATCCCTTTTTAAAACGAAATATTAGTTTAATATTTCATTTAACAAGGTTATATTTTTTTTCACTCGTTGTCTATTATATTTCTAAAATACATAAATTTCAAAGTATTTTTAATTATATTACAGTAGGTACTATGTACTAAAATCAAGATTAAAAATAAAAATTTAATTTAATTTAAGAAGTTTTTGTAGGTACCATTAAAAAGTATGCCACTCTACTCAGAGTATCGTGTTGTTTAATCAATCCTATAAAAAATAGTCACTGTCACCGAAAATATAAAAAAGTCAATAAAAAAAAAAAAAAAAAACTATTGAAAAACAATATCACTAAAATACTCAACAATATTGATGAAAATAATTATCACCTAATATATATAATGGGAATATTATTATTATACTATATTTTTTTTTTAACTACTTACTATTTTTAATTCCAAACTTAACAATCCGATCACTTATAACTTTATATAACTTGCAGATTGATTATTTTCATTAACTTTCCTTAGAAACATTATTATAAATAAAGAATATGCGAAATGTGCGATATTTAGTATACTGCAGTTGAGTATAGAATTATTGTTCAACGTTTTGTAATATTATTATGGAATATAACCATATTATATTATATGGTTAGATTAATATCATATTAATACGTACTCGTTGTGCAACGATATCGGGTGTTAGACGTGGATGTGGTCGTTGCAATATAATGTAATATTATAATAACGGAAAGGCCCAAAAGCCGCTCTCATTAGAGCCCAGCGAACCTCGTGCTCGTCATCGTCGTGGTCCAAAGTTGTCGCAATGTCATCGCCGCGCGCGTGTCATTCGGATTGCTTGCGGCTCTCGCCCTTTTCTCGGGACGCGGTGAATCAGCGTTTAATATAAAATAATAATAACACAAATCGACGCTGCTCTCTCGTCTCGACGACGTGTAACTCGACCCGTCGTCACTGCAGCAACGTGTCAAGGTGATGTGGCTCAATTTCTGTTTTGGTTTTTTATTTTTCCCGTCGACCTTTTTTTTCGGACGTAAATCACATTTTATAATTGGCCGGGCTTATAATAGTATATTATTATACACAATGCGCGTACCGCAATCGTAATAGAGAACCGCAAAATGGCATTATTTTAGATTTGAGAAGGGTAAAATAGTAATTGGCCCTGAAAAAAATCCAAGTTTTTCATAGGTACTAATGATTTTCTCGACACTGATTTGAAGGGCTAAGAAAGTGTTGTTAGCAAAAATTTTTGTTCAGTAAACAATAAGCTTTTTTTTATTTAGTATAATGTATAAAAAATACTCTAATGAAAACATATAATATTATATGAATATATAATATATTCGCGTATAATATAATATATGAATATAATAGGGATTTTTTTTAAATAAACTTTTATTATAGATGATAAAAATAAAGTAGGTATCAGTTGTTGCGAGTTAAAAGTGTCAATTGATACGAATATATGAAAATAATATTATTTTCCATATCGACTTATACGTTTATATAATTAAGCCCGTCGTCGGTATAGTAGTTTTGATCGTATTTTTGTTATGGCGTTTTGTTTTTTTAAACTTGCCACTCCAGAACCACAAATTAAAATGCAACGAGTTTCGATTACAAAACGCTGTCGGTCGTGCGACATATAGTGTGTTTACTTTGATAAAATATCATTGTTGTTTTATCCGGAACCCAATTTTGAGGGTAGCTCTAAAAGCAAATATAATCATATATTATACTGCAGGTATGTAATCATCGCGTATTATTAATGTTTATTGTGCGTATAATGCAATCGGAATTATTTTAGAAACTAATAACGGTACAATGCATAATAGACAGAGGTGGAAAAGTTATTGAGGATAATTAGGACGCCACATCCACATGTCTCCGTCTTATATATAAACTTATAAACAACATGCAACGTTTTCGTTTAGCAGAATTAGTTTTATGTTGTTCGCTTTAATTTTATAGTAAAATATTATTCCTACTATCAAAATTAAATGTAAAAATAGTATCTAGGCCGTCACATATAGGCTTATAATTGATATTGTCATTTTAAATTTAAATGTAAAGTGTAACAACTTAAAATACGTATAACTCACTTTAAACTTAAAATATCAATAAAAGTCTACGGAATGGCCTAGATAATTATAATTTTAACTTTTTTACCTTTTTTTTTTTAAGTTGTATAATAGATAAAAAAAAATATAAGAAATATATTGTATATGTTACAATTAAGTTTTTAACTAGTTAATACCAATATTTGATAATAGTATAGGTACGTTATAAGGGTATAATATTGTGATCTATGAAAAAAGAAAATCACGCTAGACTATGCATATGATCGGACGGTTTTGGTGTATTATATTATACATCGCAGAATAACAGAAAATATTTTTCGCTCTTGAAAAGAATCGGCGTCTGTTCTTCCGGACGTGAATTATAATAGGCGCGTCGTCGTAATAAACACGGCCAGAGTGTGCGCGCGCGTATAGGGGAAGTCGCCGTCGCTGTTGAATCGAATTAAACCGGAATTAGATATAATCTGACGGGATGAATGGGATTACGCGTGCATCGCTAATGGTCAGGCCCCGCAGCACCATGGTAGTGGTATACAATGGTACAGTCTGTATGGTAGTAGTAGTATTACCAGCGAGTATTCGAAAACGTTGTGTATGTGTGTGTGTGTACAGTGTGGAACCCTTTTCATTTTTATTTTTTTATTTTCACTACGACAAACTATATACACATTTACGCACACACACACTATAATATAACTACTGACGTTTTTCTCTTTGCTTGGAATTTTTATTTTTACCCTCCCACGCAACTAAACGTCGTACAAGAAACATAAACTAAACGACATATTACTGCGTATTCGTGTTTCTATACCACAGTAATTATGTCCTGTACCTATATAGTGTTAAAAAAAACTATGTACGTATTTATTACATATTTATCACTGTAGATCGAAATTATTTTATACCTATATAAACTACCGAAATGTATTAAAAACAATGCAAATATTTATGAAAAAATAGAAAAACACACGACACAATATTCTATTATAGTTATAATATTATTATTTTTATAAATCCATCGTAGAATTCGTTTCATAAACTTAATGCTTACTAATAATTGATAGATAATAGTATAAAAAATATTATACTAGATTAATTTTTGTACCTATTTAATAGTTTCAAGATAAAATGTCGTCTATGAAATAAGTTTTATTCTAAGTGTTGACAAATTAAACCCTTGGCGTTATGTTATAGGTACCTATATTATAAATAAGTCTCTATCAACAAGATGCAAATGTATATTCTTGTTTCTATTGGCTATTATTATAAAGAACCAAAATATGCAGTAAATAGCTATTGAATATTATTTAGATGATAAACTATTTAAGTTAGTTATCAGTAAAGTTATTATAAAATCCAATAAAACGAGAGCGAAGTATTGCAATATATATGTGCCTGTTAAAAGTTCATATTGTATTTTGTTGTTGTTATATATCATTTCTCAATATAGTGGTGAAACTTGGTTTTTCTGCGGCGTATTGTCAACCATGTTGCTATTCTTCTTACTGATCTATAATATTTGCGATTATGTCCTAATATATTGTTAAATTACTTTCCATTTGTCTGATTAGATCGTAACCTTTTTTATTAAGTGCACCGAATTATAAATAATTATTCAATTAATTCCTTATTAAACCATATTGATATTAATTTGAATTGTGTTATTAATTTGCTATAAACTATTACAATTGTATAAACTTGAGCTAAATGAATACGAGATTGATTGACTGTTGCAGTGTTGCCAGTCTGCAATATGTAGGCAACAACAATAACAAAAACAATAATATAATGATATATAGTACATACTCCTCCATAAGAAATAAGGCTTATTGAAAAGGGAAACGCGTAGATATAGTTTATTTGTCTAACGGGCGTTTAATTGGAAATCAGAGAAACTTCTAACCTTTAAAACACAAGTAGGTAGTATAACTTCTTTTCAAAAACGTGAACGTTGTGTGGTATAGGTTATACATGGTGTATTAGACTTTTATAACGCAGTAGACCAATCGATCCGCTTCCACAAAGGTTGTGCTGTATACAGTTGTAGAGAAGTCATATATATGTATATATTGTATTATATCCATTGATGATTGTAATCGCGGGAGAAGAAGCTATATAAAATCCGTTCGTTTGTTAACTATATATACAATTCCTGGGATGGTATATATATATTATATATATTACTATATAGCAGCATGAACTGAAGGATAAAAAGAGCGGTAGAGAAAGAAAGAGAGAGAGAGAGAGAGAGAGAGAGATTGAAAAAAAGAGTATGTATCATATTATACACGTGGTAGGTATTTCAGCGACACAGGGCAAGCGCGTGCGTGGTGGAACGATATCCCTTTACAGTCGGTCGGTTTATGATGGATTCTGTGTTGATCGACAGGACAATTACATAGCCGTCGGGCCGGAGTAGCGGTGGAGTGCCGAGCGGCGTTGGCGTTGGCGGTGTAGATCGGGAGAGGAACACCGCCGCCGTCCTAAGTAGTCCGATATTAAAGATCGGAGAGGCCATGTTTACCCGAAAAAGGGGTATAGATTATTAGGGTAGAAAAATCGTGTTTACACACCGTTTGCCGTCCCACCACACCCCACGCCGACAAACAACTTTTCGACGAACCGATTCGCAGATATTGCTTGTGTGTTTAAAGCATAGCGTGTATAGATATATGGACTTCCTGTGCGGGTTTGTGGATGGGTGGGTGTGTGTGGGTGCGTGGTGTGCAGAACGGTAAATACGACGTATCGTCGCCATCGCATATAGATCGAATTTCTAAACATAATTGCTTTCGTATACGTATTTTATTATATACAAAACATCATACTCATTGAGTCCTTGCGAAGCGTATTTTCTATAGAAACCGTCCTCAAAGCAATTTAATCATACGAGGTAATATGTATATAATACATACCACTAACCATTTTTTTTAGATTTCAAGCCAATCAATTGAGACGCGTACCAGTTTGTAACTATAATAATATAATGCGTTTTGTTTTTGTGATTTACACGTGGTTTAATATGTGATAACTTTTTTTCGGCCTGTAGTCGTGAATTATAATAAAATGATCTGATCACCTCAATGCCTAAACGTTATTTCCAGTATTATAAAAAATTGGATGAAAACCCGTACTGTACTGAAAACATGATTTGATTTCATAAAACGATATAAAGATGACATATAACCTTCTAAGGAAATGAAATATCTTAAAAAGCTATAATGTGTTCCAACATGATCATATATATATATTTTTTTTATCGATTATTTAAATATTCGAATTTACTGTCATTGCTATGTACCAATGTAACATTGCAATACACTATATACATTTATTTGTAACAATATATTATAATATGGCGAGTATATAAGAGCGTATACATATTTAGGAGACGTCGTTTGATTTCCTCTGTGATAGTTTATCCTTTATCCTAATGATATTATATTTTGAAAACCAATTGGCATTTTTGATGGCCTTACACATGACCTTTTTGAACCGTCGAAATTATTTTTATGCTCATAAGCGTCTTTGACCGTGTTTTGATCGGAATGATTTTCTTCATCGATGATTTTTTTTCTTTTTAACTAAGTATAGTATACGTAATAATGTTGTATCGTGTCACAGCCTGTGTTTACAGCACATAATAATAATAATAATATACGTATATAATAACAATGATATTATAATATGTCCCGTTCGGCAGTCGTTCGCCGTTTTCAGTCGGCCGCGCGGACCGGCCGTGAAACAGTCCGACGTCGCATTTAATCCGAAACGATAACGCCGTCAAAACGGGCACCGCACCAGCATCACAGCCCGTGCTCGATTCGTCCGCATCATAAACCCCGTGACAAACACGTAATAATAATAATAATGCTGTACACTATAGTCGTATATTACATCACGACGATATAATACATTATATGGTCGACGACCGAGCTTTATGGCGGGCGACTTTAAAACCGACGGCGGTGCAGTAGGTAGCGGTGGCTCGAAGCGCCGAGCGGGCGAAAGTCCCCGTCGCCGTATCCATTTAATCTTGCAAATCGGTTTACAGGGGTGTGAAGTGGATCATGACGACGATTTCCACCGACCACCCTCTTTGTCGCCGCCGCCTCGGGGTACACGGCGCGTGCATTATACATAATATAATATATTATTATTATTATTATTATCATCATCATCGTAGTGTAATGGAACTATATCGTTCCGCGCGACGAAACGATTCCGCCGTGGTTCGAAGTACGCGGGATAATAAGTCGTCGTCGCGGGCACGACGAAAAAACTGTTCACGACCGCTATGCCGAAATGATAACAATATAATATAAATGATTAAAAACTTTAAAGACGAATTTCCATCACGAACAGTCGAAAAACGTTATTACCGAACGGACGCGACCATCGATTTTCGATTGACGACTGCGTACGATCGTATAGTCGTACATCGTGCGTGCAGTCGTTCGCGTTTGTCCGGGGTGAGCGAAGGATGAATAATATTTCGATTTATTTTTCACGGTTTGACGCGCGCGCGACAACGCGCTCCCACGACATAATAATATATTTCAAAAATATTATAATAACGTTATGCCGCCGTAAATAAAGTTTATATTTTGTATATGCGAGGATAATCAGCCGAATGCGTGGTTTGTCCGTCGTCCATAAATATCATCGTTTAGACATGTCCTATAATATAATAATATTAGATTTTTGTACTTTTTAGATACCTATCAACTGACTTAAAATTTTATTATTATCATTTAACATAATACGCGTATTCTTTATTCTATACGGTGTACATTTCAATCACTCTGCGCATAGCTAAACTAATTCTAATTTAAAAATCATTACGCCATTTCAATTCGTAGTAGGTATTGATAGAAAATGTATAGCGCCGTTAATAACTACGAGATTTTTGTTTTACCGGTTGTTTTTAATATTATAATATCATCTACACGTTAATAGTGATTTACGCGATTTGTTAATTTGCCATGCTGTTAATTTTTATTCCAATTATTAGAACTTATTATATTTCATTTATATAACTATAATAAGTATTCTTAATGTTAAGTATTTTTTAGTCTTCCGGAAGATTTTCACTTAATAATAACTTCAATAATATAAAGAGATTTATTAATAGATTAATTAATTATGGGAAACAATTTGCGTATAATATATACACACACACACACAAAATAAAATAAAATACCAATATACATCTCGGTACAGTATATAATATATAATATATATATATATAGTATGTAAATGTGCATGTTAAATTATATACCGTTTGGTTTCCACCCTCGCGCGCGATTGCCGCCGACGTCGTGAAAACCATAGACGTCAGCGAAAAACACGAAGCAGTGGCGGTGGCAGTGGTTGATGCAAATCGAGTTAAAAATACCGCTTTGTTCAATAAGCAGGCGGCCGCTTAAACAGTGGGCGGCAAACCCGAATGCAAATGAGGTTATGAAACATTTTAAGAGTAGACTAAGGGAGACTGGAAGGGGTGCGGACCCGAATGGGCGGTAATGGAATTTATATACATGTATACAAAAATATACATATTATCATGTGGTACAGATACCTACTACAGCAATATAATTTAATAATACTCTGGTCTCTAATGAAATTGAATGATTGCACGCGCGTGTATACCATGAATAATATTTTAAATCTCCATACCTATAGTGTGTTTATAAGATATGGCGATTTATATAATTCAGTGGAAACCATGCTATATATTAAGTGTACCTGTATATAATAATATAATGAGTGCATCACCATATAATAATATAACTAAATGCTGTATAATTTATTAACGGGATAATTATTTCAAAGATAGGCTTTATTACACGATTTAAAGTCACAAAAAACGGTTTTTTCTGTTGGTTTAATGTGTTCGAGGTTGTTTTTGATTTTTTTTTTCTGAATGACAGCATTATACCGGCAAAAATAGTATAAAAATGTTTAAAATGAAAAATTTCTATTTTAACTTTTAAGCGTTATTAATAATGATTGATGATAATATAGAAAATATTTTAAATCGAATAATGTCGATAGGATAGATAATACAATTGTTTTTAAATTATGTAATTCAAACGGTATACTTTCAATGATGACACTTTAGCGTTCATTTAGATTATTATGTACTATATTATAAGGAATATTATACATTGGCGCATTTGTTAGTTTTAAAATTATTCTCGTTCATGGAGACTGTAATAAAAAAAAAAAAACCTTATTGGTATAATTGTGTGCTTGAGCTCAAGAGTATGTTAACGAACAAATAGACCCTCGCGTGTTATGTACAACTTTAAAATTAGGAACGACGGATATCCTATAGGACGCAATACCCAAACGCTGCGCATTTGCTAACGCATTAATGGTAAAATCGACTTAACAATAACGCGATTATAAAATGAGGATTTTAAGACCGAAGAGCACTAAACGTCACGGTTACTGATTGTCTGAAAATGTTACACAGTCGTTATTGATAAATAATAATCACTAATCAGAGTATATAGCCTTGGCCATCGCATTCGATTAGTCTCAGAGGCCCATATTCGTCACGAACTCAATTATAAATCTATTTCACTCAATTCAAAATAATATGATTATAATTAAAGAACAGGTATGTGGCGCATGAATGCATGATAGGTTATACATTATTTTACTCTATTTTTCAAAGTAAATCGCGAAACATGATCAATGGAAATTTCGTTTAATCGTCAGTTTATTTAAACCATGATTTTCGGAATTATTGTTTTCACTTAAATATCATTATTTTTCAATACTCAATATTTTGATTTTTATATTGCTACTGGACATTCATTGTCTTTAAATTCAGTCCTCGGAATTTATTCAAATTAGGTAAATACTTAAAAAGTGCACATGGTAAGTGAACTACTCTGCAGTATAATGTTATAGCTCATTTTGATTATTATATCACATCCTATCGACGAGTATTTGCGATTCGAGGATACGTTCCGCGGCAAAGACGACTGTGATTTATACTTAAACATGGGTGCCATTAGTAACTTTTTTCGATTATTTTTTTCGATCGTCGTATAGCAATGCACCGTTTCAAATTCAGCAGCCGGACCCGAAATCATTCTGTTTCAACGGTTCGACGAGCACGATGGTCTTATTATATGATATATTTTTTTACCGTAAAGAAATACAAAAAATCTTTAGAAGAAAAAAACGGGTGGCACGTTGGTTCCGGTCTTAAAAATATAAGGGGTTCGATATTATTAATAGCCTTTATTGGGTAGTTCGCGTCCCCTGCGGGAAATAAAAATAAAGGGATAATATTCTATATTCTTACAATATTTCTCTGGGAATATTACGATATTTTGTTGCCATTGTATACCATCATGCATATATCAATACTCGACCGAAATACAATTCCGATGCCAATTTCAAATAAATTAATGCACCAATCAAATCAATATAATATTTTAGTCCTATATGTTGGATAGAGTACATATTATCCAAGAGTATATAAAAATGAATATTTAAGTTCGACAAATTATTTATAGTAAAATAAAATATGTAATATTATCTATTGAGTTCGTATGCAGTGTCTAAATGTACAAGTATACAATTAACAATTTTCATTTTATTCGTTTCAATTTGGTAATAATATGTTGTACCTCAATGTATAGTGCTATTTCTAACAAACATAAAAGCTATTGCAATACCCCTTTCAAAATTCAGAAGTTTTAATTTTGTAAAACAAAACAAATAAAATTATTTATTTGGTTGGAAAGAAAAAATGTCGTCAAAGGACAATACTCACTTACTCATGATGTATTGATTTACTATTAAAAAGTCTATACAACGTTTGGACGTTAGTAGAACTGAGCGCGGTAAATCACGTCAACGAGGACACGAATAAAATATCGTCACCGACGTAAATCGTTTTGTACAGTGTGTGTATCAAGAGTACGGTAGTTCTGCGGGGACACTGTCCCGAGGGAACTGCGCTCCGATTGGTGTTATTTTCATTTCCCGTGCATTAAGCAATCCGGAAACTGTATCGTCCGGACACACGTTACACTTCTATCGGATGTATGATAAATACAGCCAAATATATTGTGCTATGTATGTACCGAAGACTCTTAAAACAACACCGATTTTCGATTAAACAGGACACCTCGTGCTCGTTTCATCGATTTTAAAAAATAATAATATATACTGCTATTTACCATAACCTATAAAATAAAATGAGCTAAATATAGCTACATGATTACTATACATCTTGTTAATAGTTGACTTAAAAATAACTGTACTACAATTTACAGTTATATAAAAATATGATCTATAAAATACTAGTGTTATTCGTAAATATTTTTTTGCGAATTAAAAAGTGTTTTTGTACTTTTGGAGCATATATTTTCAGAATTGTCTTCATTTCAAATACATATTTAAAATGTTTAACAATTAATAGTATCTACCTAAGAGAAAAATGTCTCAAGATTATTTACATTTTAAAATTATTAAATAATTTGTTCGACTTTTAGATTGAAAAATCCTTAGTTTTTAGCGCAACGCTAATCAATGAAATATATATATTTTTGAATTTTGTTAAACATATACACTTATAACCTGAAATTTTTCATTTAAACATTATAAATAATATATAGTACATGTTTTAGGTATAAAATCACCTGAAATCTAAAAAAAATGAAACATCCTAATCGTCTAAAAGTAAATCATTTACTAAACTCACGTTTTAAAACATAGGTATTACTATGATTTGACTTTATTTATTTTAACATATTTACTTGATATCTAGAGAATTTAATTTTCAAAAACATATTTAATATAGTATTAAGATTATTAATATTTCGAATATTTTGAGATGATGATAGTTTGAAAACGTATTATCGGAGCCGATCGTGCGAGTCTAAAATGCGTCCTAGGTTTTGACGGTAACTCTGTAAACGGCTTTCGAGTGCAGCCGAGTGGAATGGAAATCGGCCTTTTATAAGATTATACTTTCACATGGTAGCTTACCTTTATATAGAACCGCGCGTATGAAGATATAATCACACAGAGTATGAAGATATAATCACACAGAATTTAAATTGTATCTCAAATTCGATTTTACCACCAGAATTATTGGCCTCGCGATATTTTTGATTTCTTGCGCTTCACACTCTCGATAAGCACAAATTTAAGTCTTATGAAAATCTTGTCACCATGTGGTGTGGTTTCTTGAAACATCAATAAATTATTATTATTTTAAACAAAATGTTAATGTAGGTAAATCGATGATTAGTAGTATTAGGTATATATGTAAATACTAAAACTTTGGCACAAGATATTCAGCCTACTTGCCTATATATTGTATTATAAATTAAATTATTTCACGTAACATAGTTTATAAGTAAGATCACAATTTTAGTTTAGTCAAAAATACAAAATTTCAAGATGAGAATGATTCAGCGTAACGCAGCGTCATAACTCGTCACAAACAGATTCCTGTTTATTACTTACTTATTGATTCATCTAGACATATTTCAGTGAATCAATAATATTAATAATAAAAATGCCCAGTGACTGGTGTCACTGGACAGGCCGATACTGTACTCTTACAGACAAACGTTGTGCATAATAACTATTTTCTGCATCATTATACTTTGATGGGTGTGGGTTGGACGTAAGACAGACGGAACACCGAGGGTGGGTTAAGGACTAACAGGACGTATCGCGATATCGTTTCGGCGTCATTCAAAAGGCGAATTCCTGCATGTCGTATAATTATCGGACCTCGCCACCGAGCTATCTGCTGACCACCTACCAAAGACTTTAATCATGCCGCAGCTACCGCGTGGGCATAGCGACTGAACCCACGTGGGTGCTTTGTGCCTTTGATATATACACACCTTCTCTCACCCCCACGCCAAAAATAACCTTGGCGAGACCACCCGTCGATGTTTACCGCGCACCGTCTGGACACGCGTCCGACCGCGTAATTAAACCAGCTCGCAACAATATCGAATTGCCGAGTAATATCTCCAGACGACGGGCTCGCATCACGTTCGTCTTCGCCACCATTATAATATCCTATCATTGCATCTAGTCGCCGCCCTGAAACCGTCTCGTATCGCCCACGTCCATCCTAGTTGGGTTAGATTATCCTAGTCCGTCCGTTTAGACGTTACGGTTAGTACGCCGCAAATTTATTATTATTATTATTATTTTTTTCTAATCTTTAAATTGTCGCTTATTTTTACGATATTTTAGTCGTTTCGTAATAATTAATATAGGGTATTACGCTGGTGCCAAATAACATAATCGAATTACGCGCGCGGACAATGATTGATACGCGCAGACGACGACTCTTCCGCGAACGATTTTTATGAATATTAAACGCATTAATCACCGCCACCACCACCGCCGCGAGTATACACGGCTATAATTATATATATATATAGGACCGCAGTGGCGCGGGGCCTGACTGAGTGGCGACGCAATTAGCCTGATGAAAATCGGTCTTGTACGCGACACTGCTATACCGAATATGTATATTATTATTACTGTTATAATAATACGAGTTTATATATACCTACCGATGTCATAATGAAGAACGATGTCGTACTCGAAGGCAGCGTTACTATGTGTATATAGTATTATATACTTATATTTTGTACAGCCATCTCGCTTTTGCGTATATATTCATAATATTATGTACAGCGTATTTACGATACGATTATTATAACGAGCTCGTTTTGTCAACTGCGTCTGCGTCCGCGCGCCACGACTGCTGTAGTGCTGTGCGATAGTTCACAGCTCGTTTTCTGTCGTGGGGACCAGCAGTGGACCACTGTGTCATAAATAATATTATATTATCGACGTCATGTCTTTTGAGACAGGACCAACACGAACAATTGCTCTCAATACATTATTTCAGTTACGAATTGCGCCAAATCGTGTAAAATATCATTTTTATATAATGACGGCCGTTTGGCATTACCCGAACCACACCATCACAACACTATATAATATCAGTCTATATCGCTGTATCTTAGTAAAACCTTACTCGTGGCTTATTTAGACATTTTTTTTTTAAATTAAATTATACGAATGTACGAGTGTCGAGTATACAGGTATTTTGTTTGGTATGTATTTAAAATATAGTTGGTAAAATTAAATTGAAAGTCACTTGGCGTGTGTACAATTTACAGTCACATATACGGTTTCCGCCAAAACAAACATTTTCTTTTCCATTAATATGAAAAAAAAACAAAATTTTAGATTTTTGTTTTTGCCAAATCTAGTTCTTCTTAAATTATCATTTAAAATAACGTATGGTCCGCCACAGGTGGTTCTTGTTGTCACCTAAAAATTGTTTCACTTGACTTTATTTATTGATTTTATTTCATTTTATATGTTCATCTATATTTGTCTAGTATTAACAGAGTTATTATTAAAATTATAATTTACAATATTTTTTACATTGGTAATTACAGTTTTCAAAAATTCTATACGAGTTTTATATTTTTTATTACAGTCAACGTATTAATTTAATCTGTTTTAATAATTTATTTTTTAGATTTTTGGATATTTAATTCAAAGCAGTTTATTGTAAATTGAAGTTACAATTTATTAGGTAATTGGATTCGGTTTTTAAAACTGTTTGTTGATATGTGCGTTGAATGATTCATAATACTATTTTGGTACTGCATAAATTATCACTGAAATTGGATCACATTGTGTTTAAAACCATAATATTTTCAAAAATTTAATTTTTAGAATTGATAGGTACCATGTAACAATAACTAAATAAAACTGGATACTATTGGTTCTCACTTTTTCAGATGATATTAACCCAATCCTATTTATTCAGATACGATTCACGACCCCATTTAATATCACAGCCGCGATTAATATTTTCACTAAATACTCAAGACACAATCGACAGACTATTATTATCAGAGATCGAATTAAGCTCGAATAAATCGAGAGATGGATAAGAAATTTTATTTCCTGATCAAGAGCAAAAAAAAAAAAATTAAAATACAAATCATTGTTATGATATAATACCGTTTTGAAAACGACTTTAATAATTGTTATCTAAATAATTTAACGATTTGCAAAACGTTTTCGCTCTCAGCGACGTTTCGCTGTACAGCGACTGGATCATACACTTGCCGGGCACGTGGTCGACCAAGCAGTCACCTATTTGTTCACATCTCACTACTCCCTTTTCCAGTCGATACCAGTGTTGGCTATCACACACGATTTGTACCGTGTGCATGACTTTAACTGTGAAAATATGGTAATTCGTCGTTAAGTATCAAATTAGTATTTCATCTTAACTATGCGCAAACAACGTGCATCACAGCGGTACCTATTCTTATTAAAAAACACAGTTCTTCGATCACTCTGCCGTTTTCACCGAATTGATATATATTCAAATCAGTCCAATCGATGTTGGAGTTGGTACCGTCATCGTTGCTGATAAATCCAAAAAACAACCTATTGTAATAAAAATAACGTTTAAATCGATTAACACGTGTTGATATCGAGATCGTTTGTATACAATTTAAAATTGTTTACGCTTTAATAAATTGTATTAAATACAGGTAACTTTCTGTAATTTTTTTTACCTACGTATAAATAACATTTTTTAGTTTATGAAATCCAAATGTATGTCTTACGTACTCGTATACCGATAAAAAAAAATACTAGATTTAGAAGACAATAATAGGTAAACATATAAATTGATATAAAATACATTTGGCCTATTAGTATGATTGAATTTAATACTTGACATTGCAGTTGTACTCATTTTAGTTCGAAAAATAAAATGTGTAGTTGATGAAAATAAGTTTTCAGATATTTTATTTGTTAGTCTATTTCTTATCTTTCATAAATTAATATTTTTTAAGTATTTTGTGTGATAAAATCCAAGCCTTATAGTATTAATATATGATACGTGACTCACCGTGAAAACGTCTTTTTATGACAAACCACTGTTATCACCAATGACCGGCCGTTTTCCATGAACATAGTTATGTAATAATATCTATGTATTGCGGTAAAATCTCGAATTTTACCTGTAAATAAAACCTTGTTTGAATGAACTTTATTAATTATTAGAGTTTTACAATATTATGGGCGATTCTAAAAGCGCAACTCGTACGATTTTTTAAAGGATCTTAAATAACTACATCTTATTTTATTATCTACAAATAAAATAATTTATTATAACATATTATTATTTATTATAAAAAGGTTATGTTTGTTTTATTAAATTTTCAAGTAACTTGTACCTACAACTATTTTTTTTATAAAAAATTAAAAAAATAAAAATGAATTCAGTATAATTAAATTTACCTAATATATAAATAATGGTTTGTTTAATTCTAATAAAAGTACAACTAACTATTACTTTGATTTTAATAAAATAAACCTAATTTCTATCTTAGTGAAATATTTTATTTGCACTTATGGGTTGTTAAAAAAGTAATTATTTATTGCACTTTTAGGGTTGTTTTTGTCTGAGTTTCTGGGGTTGATCCTAGATTATATTCTGAAGTTATAGGTGATAGATTAAATATTAAATATACCGAAGCTCCTGTCCCTGACGGTCGCCGCGTTGCGAATTTCGATCCCGATCCTGTCGATTTCGACGTTTGCATCCACTCGACCGAACTGCTCCCAGTGCACCACGTTGTCTTTGGAACTGTAACGAATAATATGCATACGCGTATAATAATATAGTAGTTTATAATTTTTATTCTGCATGCATGTACCGATCGAAAAATGCCGAGGAGAACTTGCTCCAATTTTCCAGCGCGAATGAGTCTGCGAACGACTCGCTGCTCAAGTCTCGATTTAGTAACCACACGTCATGATGGCTCGTCCATTCGGCCGTAATCTTTACGTGGGCCGAAACTTCTGGTCCGTTCACAAACCTATATTATATTATACATTTTCGGGGAAAATTATATCTATGATAACACGTGGCTAACAGGTAAAATTTACGCATTTTAATTAGAATAAAAACACTTACATCATTTTACCTTCGAAATTTAATTTCCACTTTCGAAGAGGTTCGATCACCGACAAAGTGAATTGATCTAAAGCAAAACTGTTCACACTGTTTCCCAACGCGTTATTCATGGAATTGGGATACATCGGAGTTGACAGGTGCCCGATCCCTGGAATCTGCAGAAGCCGTACATATCATAGGTGTGATAGTAGAATTGTTAATTCGTAGAGCCCAATTTTTAAGTAATTGCAATTTGGATTTTGGAGTTTGTAAGTTTTTCAAAGCTAAGTTGTAACCGAAGTAACCTTAAAGTAGCGGCCAAATTATAATTATTTTCAAACATTAAGCTCTACAACTTACAATTTTTTTCGGTGAAATTTTGACAACATGGGTGGGAGGGGGCTAGTGTGAATGTTGCCCTCTCCACGATTAATTTTGGCCACATCTTCGATTTTATGGACTTAGAAATACCGAAAATCAACTTTAATTTATGTATTTTGGTGTAATGTGAATAAAATTATGGAGAGAGCTGTTTCATACACTATTGAATACAAACGTAACTTCACTATTTAATTCATCATTATATATATAATATATTATGTATTAAATGTTTACCTTTAAACACACATATCCTATGGACATCTTATCATCATTTCGCCTATCGAGTGCAAATATGATCCATTTACCATCAGGCGTGGTGCCTCCAATCCAAGTAGCATCATAACCCTGAGAAAATAATGTAATATTTGTTTGAAAATGACAACATTATAAGCAATGCCAATAATATGCTTACAATAATGTCATTGAGTTTGTGTGGCCCGTCGTTGTCCACCGGTTTACCATGTTTCGTATGGATGTCGAATAAATGCAAAATCGTCTAAAAATTAAAAAATAATGTTATATTATTACATAATGAAATAAATCACAACAATTCAGAATCACCTTGCATGGCTACGGAAAATCAATATAATATATATATTTATTATATTATATTATTATTTATAGTTAAATTCGATTTTTTTTACAGTAATTATAGTAGGACAATTTTAATCAAATAACATAAATTTCACTAGTTTTTCTTACACTAAAAATTACAAATAAATTTTTATGCAATTCAGTTTTTTAAATTTTAAAAATAGATATTTTTTATCATATTTTTAAAACATATAGCGACAAATTGTTCAAAAAAAAATCCACGTTCTAATCAAGATTGATTATAGCATTACGATTCGTAACGCTAACATATAAATTATTATTCTAACAAAATAAAAAATAATAATGAATACTTAATTTGTTTAAATTTGGACAGTTTTATTTAATTGTAATAAATTATTTAAAACTTCTTTAAAAAGTATAATCAAAAAAATTGCAAACTTGAAAATTTAAAAAACTAAATTGCATATAAATATTTTTTTATTAAGTTTTTTCATAGTAAAAATTATGAAAGAACTTCATTAAAATGTTCTTATAATAAAGTTACTGTAAAATATATAAATATATATATTATATTAAAATACTTTTAATTTTTACCTTAATCAAGGTAAAAACCCAGTAATAAATCGTATGCTTGACATTGTACCAAGGTCCCGGTAGTTTATAGTAGTCGAAAAAAGTCCCCGACGGATTAGGCATTTTTGACCGACAAATACGTTACAAAGATTGTACAAACTTCACTCAACTATATTATGATAACAATGATAATTTAATAGTATTATTTTACACGTATTGCTACAACTTACTAGCGCGTTTATCGACATAACGTGACCGAACCGTCATGGTTGCCACTCACCACTGTACAAATTCCTCTCTGCGCGGTAAATATAGGTAACATTAAATATTAAGTATATTTAGTATAATATTATCGCGCAACCTTCTCCTCCACCGCACACTTGAGTCGATTATTATAAAATCGCGTTGTCGTTAGATAACAGTTAAAGTGCACAATAAGTATATATGATGGATTTAACAGTGATAAAAGGAGTAGGGATTTAGATTATTCATCTGTCCTGTAAATGAGAATATTTTAGCATATACTATTATTGTTAGTATAATATACTTTATATAATAGCTATTAGATATTATGGCATAAAATCTACAAAAATATAAAAATAGTTTTTTCAATGCTACTTATATCGGATGCGAATGATACGATTCAAATTAATACTCTCTAAACTTTTTCGGTATCTCTTAAAATAATCATTAATGTTATCGTCAAAAAATCTGTTAAGTAGTTTTTAAGCCTATCAATCACAAACGCATACGATTTGTTATGTACATTAGAAACGTTTAAATAATGTACATGAGTTCACGCTTTATCTGTTTACGTAGGTGCTTTTAATATTAATTAATATAATATCAATAAGTCTCGAAGGTTAAGAGCTTTAATATAAATATTATAATTTAAGGTCAAGAGAACAAATCCGCGAGAGTGCGTGTTAAACTGCATTTTGTTTTCTCATTAAAGTCCATCGATATAAATAATCGTTTCACTCGAGATTGAAACCTCATGTCCGGCACTGTGACGAATAAATGGCATGTACCTACTTGATATAATGTTATATTCTTCAGTGGACATTCGTAAAGTCAATTATTCGGCGTCATCGGCCAACAACAATATTTATGTTTATACTCGTATTATATCGTTTGCTGCTCGCCGCTCGGCGTAGTACTGCGTATTTTTTACTTATACTATATAATATATATATATTTTTTTTGAGTATTCATCGCGTGCATAAAAGAAAAACCGATTTCAACAAAACGCGGCGATTTCGAAATAAAGAATGAGAAATAGTATTTTCCGTCCGTGCGTGGCTTAAGTGGCTTATTTCTGAAAAAGAAACGTGATCGCGATGCGCCGGCGAGGATGAAGGCGCGGCAGTATATACTTTTTTTCCTTCCCAACCTCCTCACGTCACCGCATTCGTTGGTCTAATTCAATATTTTCTTTATTTCCCTATGCCGCCACCGCCACTACCACTTTGTACAAATAAAAACAAAATCGTTTGATAAACAATCGAATGAAACCAGTCTTGCAGTAAATATATTCTTGTCTGTCTTCCACGCAGTCCGATGGGCCGCATTTACATTTTTATACGCAGGCGGCAATAAAGTAATACTCTTTTTCGATAGTTGTGTGTGTATGTTTGCGTACGCATAAACAAATCGATAAGAAGCGTACGGAAAAAAATAATTCCTACTAATGAATTATTATAGTAAGTCATTTTAAAAATATTTTTTATCCGAAACTCATATTATAAAACACATGTACACCTAAAGATCATTCTATGACATGTAATGAGGGTCGTCCGGAAAGTAACGGTTTCAGTCATTTAAAAATAAATTTAAAGTAATATAATTTTATAAAATTTGCATAATATGTTAATAATATAGTAATTAGTTATTTTATTACACAATTGACGTGTCAAAAACTCACATTCTGCATATCTTAGCTATTTTGAAACTGTTTCATTCATCACTCGCTTCGTTACCAGAAAAAAAAACATTTTCAACTTCAAAACTTTCCAACCTTAGTGAAAAGATGATTATTTCCGAATGCAAAATTTGTAAGATTGTAGTCGTGGGCGGATAGTAGTATATCAGTGATATACTATTACACTCAAAGGAGAGAAGGTTCAATTCTAGTAAAAAAGTTGTAATATTACTTTCTCGTTCATATAATATATAATATATAGTGGAAGCCGCTTATTGTGAACACTTTTGGAGTGAAATTAAATGTGTCAGTAATTAACCGACTGTTTCTAATGAGCGATTGATTTTAATTACTTAATATGAAAAAAAAATTATTATTTATAAAAATATCTACTATGAAAAAAAAATGAATTTTTTTTATATGCTATCTAAAATATGAATCTATAAGTATCAAAATTTGGTTTTTTGCATCAAATAACTTGTAGATGACTATACTTTTATGAAAATAATGTTAATCAAAGACGAAACACTAACCACCTTTACATACGCATGCTGAAGTTGAACTTAAATAATAACCTTAAATAGTATAGTATAGGTACTGTTATACCTATGATAAAAAACAGTTAAAATAAATGAAATTAATTGGACAACTGTAAGTATTGATTCGTTAAGACAGTAGAGATATGATTATGTAGTACCAAAGTAGTATGTACCTTGGCTCTATAATTGTAAAATAATACATATCTAAAATATGTTATAATAGAGTAAAAATTGTTAATCGGAAAATAAAAACCATAACTATTTGTACCTATTATTGAGATAATATCTATAAGTAATAATTATCAAGCGGGCCTACTATCAAATTCCAAATGCGTAATTCCATAAGTGTAAGGCTAGATTGATCGATTAGAAACAATAATTATAATTCACAATACAATCCGTCGGGAAGACATGATGATGGTCGCTCCTGGCGGTCATTGCGAGTGCCATTGTATGCAAGAGGTTTATGAGAGAGAACTATATTAAATTTTGCTAAAAAATCAACCCCCTCATCACTCTCACTTTGACCAGTACGAGTGATACGCATTATTATTACATGTACCACGTCTTGCCTTGGTAGTCGGAGTAGGACGCAATTTCTAATCGATAAACGAGACCATAATATACATGTATAATATGTGCATTATTGTACGTGTGCGCCTGCAGTCCTCACGCCATCACTGCTACTATGCGTAACGTAAGGAGCGACCGGAATTAATCACGCTAATGGGTCCGACGTCATTATATACATACACGCGAATGTGGAACCCTCATCGCAGCCGATGAGTTGGAAAACAATTCCTCGTCACGATGACAATAAAACGGTATGTAGAAGGGTTGTTTCCCGTGGACCTGCTGCTGATGCTGCTGTGGCGGCGGCGGGGTCCTTGACAATGGTCCACGTGACGTAAAAGTCAAGATTCTCGATTCGGTTTCGAAAGAGTCGATTATAATATATATGTCTGTGTGTGGGTGTATTGGTGTGCGTGGGTCTGTGTGTACATAGAGACAAGCATATATTATACTGCATAATAGGAGCAAAAATATTAGAATCGTGGTGTCGCGTATCGCACGCCGTCAAGAGGGTTGTGTTTGTATAAGGAGTGTGGTTTTTGTTCTAATACCGTGTGCCCGCTGCATCGTTTGTAGGTAAAATATAAATATACCTATTATACAATTGGGTTTTGAGTCTTCTATATAGCGTTTGCACGGTTTTCTATTGTCCAAAGTTTCGTAATGTATGTATATTTTTAAAAATATTAAAATTCTAGTTAACTCGAACAAATTTACGAATTGTCTACTTTTTCAAATTTTTTTTTTTAAGTACACCACAATAATTAATAATAATAATAATAACAAAAACGTTTTCATCGAATTTCACCAAAGTGTATAAATATCTATTATATTTTGCTTTCCCCGTAATACATAATATAAACGTTGCTTTCGGCGACGATGATAATCTATCCATATTAGAATGTTGTCTTGTAATCTTCTTTTTAACAAATAAACAGATAACGTTGATATTAATAAGTGATACAATAATTCGAATGTAACAAATAATCCAATATTCGGAAATAAAAATAATTGTACAATATTCCCCAGTTTTTATATTAAATAAATTATCATAAATATTATTTTTTCACTATATATAATTTCAGATTTTTATCCTCCTACCTCCCATACAAATACTATTAGGATTGAAAACTTCGGCGTGGCGAATAAATTGAATTTTTCGATACGGACGATACGGTATATATATATTCATATACTCGTAATAATCATTTTTCATTTATAAATAAGCGTAGCAAAATACATTCAATTCGTGTACGTCCTGTACTCGCCCTTTATACTTATAGTATATTTAAGTTTTATCACCATTTTATTTCTTCTTCTCGACGACGGCTCACTTCGCGCGTAGCGTTTTACGAAGCAAAACGAAAAACAAATGTATTTATTATCTCACAAAAAACGAGAAGGTCCGCTCGAAGAAAAATAAGATAATATAAAATGTATAATATGTTAATTAAATCCGGTCGGAGAACAAAATGTCTTGTGAAGTAATTAACTGCGACGATATATCAAACGGATTTAAATGGAAATGAGAAAAGAACGCGGATAACGACTTTTATATATTATTATTATCTCTTAGCCATCGCTTATACATATATATATATATATAATATTATAACGTCGCGCGATTGGAGGTGTAGGGTCGGGCTATTGCGGCGGCTAGCGCAGGGGAGGGGGCAAGTTGGCTGCAGAAGCACGAGAAAGTTTTCGCGGATAAATGAGCTGAAATACTACGAAATCAATTATCATCCGCCTCGGTCTCGAGGGAAATCATTGACATACATAATCTTTCGGTGACGAAAAAAAGAAGGAAAAAAGGAGCAGAAGGGTATTATTATTACCCTACGCTTGTAATCCCCAAACATTGAAAAGACCGAGCACTGAGCGTCTTGTCAACGCATCGGCACAACAAATAGGATTTTGCGCGCGGTAAAAACTCGGCCCGCGCGATCTTGTCATCGTTCGTTCGTACATTCACATATATATTTATTATTATTTTTTTTTTTTGCTCTATCAAACATGTTCAAAGACAAATCTCTTTGAAAATGTATTTATATTATATACCTATACGTTTTACGCACGTTTATACCGAGGTAATTTTGCCAGCGACTTAGTCCGCATTGAAGTCGCCCTCGAACGACGTCGAGAGAAAATATTATTTATATATAAAAATAGGCGCATAATAATATTATTATATTTATTAAGCTCTGCGTGCGGTGGAGTTTTTCTGGATATAATATCATTTTAAAACTTCCGAGATTACAGCGATGAGATATATTATCGTACAAAAGGGTGGATTGTATTTTATAAACGATAATAATCTCCTGTATATAGTCGTTCAACCAGCGTAGCATTAAAAAAAGTTTTAGGTCGAATAAACATAAAACAATAGCGTTATTAAGATTTCTCTCTTCGAATCGTGCAGTAACGATTTCATTTCAATAAGTACACAGAAAAGGAACATGACGAGTCTCATACGCAGCCGCCGCCGCTGTCCGTCGGTCATAATAATAACAATGTAATAATTTATATTTTACGTTTTATTATTTTTTATACTTTTCTTACATCATTACAACTGTAATAATTCAATTGCCACAGTAATTTATTCGTATACATAAGTATTATCTGTGCATTAAGCTTGGGCTAAAGAAGATCTAACCAAGAAATTGTTAAAAATCTTTCATTTTGATAGTTAATATGAATTATTTTTTGTACATTTGTCAAGCACTTTAGTTAGAGACGCAAGATACATATTTTTGAGTCTTTCGTTTCTATCACAATGTACAAATATTACAATAAGATATGGTTTCGTAATTATTGAAGTTATTCGTTATATTAACAATAGAATAGTTCTAACTAGATAAAAATATTTTGATTAAATGAAAAGTTTTACTGTTTCGACTTTTGTTAACTATTATTGATTAATATTAGTTATTTTATTATTTACTCGTATGTCTAAAATAAAGGTGAGAAACGTTTAATTTTTAATTTTAGATTAAAGTAGAATCTTAATTTTTAAATAAGATTGAATGAAATATTTTCTAATAGGTACATATACACATAGTACATAACACAACTAATGTATATGTAAATTTTATAAAGTCGTTGTGGTGTTATTGAGAAAATAAATATCATTGTGTGTCTAAAAACCTCTTTCCTGAAAAGTGAGAAAAAGTGTGATGGCACTTATTTTATTTTCCGTCCATTACGTGGTTTATAAAAAATAGCTGTTATCTTATGTTTTACGGTTTAAATTGTTCGTTCTTTATTGTGTTTATTTTTTTCAATTCATCTCTATTTGTAAAATATATTAATCGTAATTTATAATACGTTGTAGTTTTCATGAAAACGTATTATATAGTGCTTAGATTTTCAAAACAAAATTAGTACAGGACAAATATTGACAAATTCTAACAGCCGCCAATATACAATATTATATGTATATTACATATAATATACTTACCCCTCTGCCTCAGCAAAATAGTGCACACTAAATACAAGTATGTATATGTATAAGTCTTACGGAATTGTGATTTTACTACGGATAACGCGCGCGCCGAGGAGCTAATCAAATAATGGAAAAGCGACCGAAACCGGAGGAGCGGGATGAACTATGTCTTTGCGGATGTGATTTCGAAAGAATGAGACGCCTGTAAGCATTGCGCCTACACACATACACCCACACAATATATATATATATATTATATATATATATATATATACAAACCGATGGGCGACTGACAATGGACGACGATGGTCCTTATAGCCGCGGTCGCGGAGGGGTGAACAAAAACCACGCAAAGCCTCCATGGGAACCGTCCTGTGTATACATAGACTTCATAAAAGGATTTGTACATCCATATCTACCGTCTTAGTCCAGCACACACACTCTCCCACGCACGATTTTTAGTGACGCTTGTGTGTATACAAACGCTTTTGTACCAACTTTGTAACCGAGGTGAGTACGCGCGTAACGCTCCGCTACGGCGGTCTTTAGTGGCTAGACACGTTTGTGCGGAACTGAGTTAAAATAGTTACGGGTTCGAAAGTCTATGTACCTCTAATATACTAGTAGTAATATAAATAGGTATTGTTACGATTGCCAGTTGAACAATATGCGTAAACATCTTATTTAGTAATCGGAGTGATTGGAAGTAAGTTTGCGGGTTTAGTGTTAAAGTATCGTGTAAAGGTTTTTGAAAGTAATTGAAAGTTTGTCTCCATGATCATTATTACGTTTCGTATTGTATGATAATTTTGTATCAAATATAGTATTAACTAAATATTTTAGTAATATATATCATTATACGATGGACCGATAGGTATAGTTAATAAAATATGAAGTAAATATATTTATCGAGTTTTTAGTAACGACTTACCTATACGTAATATTTTGTGATTATTTTCCATTTTTGAACACCTGCACTAAAAACTTCACTGCACTATAAATATTACTAGATTACCGTCATTTCCAATATAGTTTATACTTTAGTTTAATATGACGTGCAGTTTTAGTAATAATTATCAATTTGTTTTCGAAATATCGAATAATATTGAACAGCGATATCGCGATAATTTCGGTTAGTTCGATATTCATAGCGATTTAGTTCACATTTCACACTTCGGAAATGAATTAAAATATCGGTAAAATTATTAAAAATATCTGCAGAGGCTAAAATGCGTTGTTATTTTCAAATGTTACGTGTTAAAAGTTCATGAATCTAAAAACTGTTCAATACGATGGCGTTGTACTGTAAGAATTTGCACTGCAAAAGTGTATTATACATAATATCTTATCTATAAATATAATAAAATTGGAAAATCGGCGCAAAATACCATCTGTTAATTAACTTTAGTCTTTAATTTACCGTATGTCTGATATTGTATACGCATACATGTTATGCATGTGATGCAAATATATAATATTATGTATCGTCTATGTATTTCGTTATGCGTTTAACATGATATCTTCTCGTTGTCTGATCGAAAAGTTTCGTCCTATTATATTATATTTTAAGTTACACGCGCACAGCATTAAAACACTATATCTATGTCTGTATATATACACATTATACACTGTTATTATACGTGTATTTGGGGACCCGAAACCAATATAAACCGCACGCAGTCGTCTCCCGCGAGTGTATTGCGCGCGGCTTCCTTTTGTGCCGTTTTAATATTCGGCAACATTCTCTGAACGGCGGCTGTTCGCTCGCTCAGTCAATAGACTCGGCAAAGATTTAATAAACTTCACCGCGCGCCGCACTCGGCAAAGGGACACGTCGAGCTTCAATATATAATAAACATATATATATATATATATGCCACACCGTTCAGCGCGTACACCGCCTCCGCACCGTCCTGTATGTATATAATAATATGTATTGCGGGACCGAGCGCCGTCATCGTTTCGCGTGTATATTTGCCTTTCACAAATTGCCGGGTAAAATTGATATCGTTTGAAGTGCGAGTTTGCCGCCACGGATACTGCAAGTGGCGGGTCTACAGTTTTGCTGGGTTGCGTGGTGGAGGTAGGGTGGAGGTTTATTATGTCGTTTTCATTTTTTTTTTCCTCTTTCTTTTCGTCGTGATTTATGACGAGGGGAATGACGAGCGCGCGTCCTTCTTAATAAAGGCTATCGCGAAAACGGCGGGTACGTTGATCAGGTATACATAATAATGATAATAATATCATACCCCACGGAAAGTTTGTTGGTAAAACAAACCGTCTAGTTCACACAGAAGCATATAACACGAGGTCTTATCATTCATAGAGTTTTCTATTTTTAAATAAATACGAATAAATTAGTATGCTACACGTAATTTAAATACTTCAAAATACTCTCTTCCTGCAAGCAAAATTCAGCTGTACCAGCGATCTTACCATTTTTCATATTCTATACGGTAATTTCATACTTAAGTTTACAGTATAGAATTAAGTTTTCACCTAATAATACGTGGAAAATATGTATGTTTATAGTTTAAAGTGATACCATGTCTAGATCAACCGTTAAAACATTTATTCCAGTTTTCTTTTTTTTTTTTAACATGCCTCATCAGTTCTACGATGATTCAATTGAATGTCGTTCTCTTTAATGTTATGAATTATGATATACCCATTGGTACCTATAGTCAATGTTAATTATTACTACTAAACAGTTTTTAGTAGTCTATCTGTAAACAATATGAAATTTTACGTACCTACCTATTTAAAAATAAATGACCGATTAAATGAAAAAATATGTATTACATATTTACGTATACTTAATGATGCGAAAAATATATAATATTAGTTGGTAAAGGACATTATCGGTGTAAATTATCTACTTATACATTAATAACTAATAAGGGTGTTTTAGTAAGAAGTATAAAGGACACACACACAATCGCAATAAATGCTACCGTTATCATTTTATGTGCATTGTCGTAAATCAAAATCAATATATTAATTTGTTTTAATTAATTGTTGAACTAGCAACAACCGTAATTTTTAAGTGCACTTGGCTAGTAACTATGCGATTCGAAGTCTGGCTATAGGATACAGGGCGCCAAGCACTCTTTAGGACCCCTCACGATTTGTGCTTGTGCAGACGTTAAAGCACAATTGTAATTTTTTTTTATGTATACACATTATATAGGTGATCATGTGCATATATAGGTTAAGAACAGTACTTTAATAGTTCTTGTAACGTATGACGTCTCGTTTTACTTAATTTAAATTTATTATAAATTATAATATTATCATATTCAATATTCACTTAATTTAACTAAATAGATTGTTGCGATTGTACGGTTATCGTTCAATTTACAAACAATTTAACTTTAAAATACACAGATTTAGCTTATAATAACTTATATTCTGAATAATATAATACAGTAGTCATAGATGTTTTTCTTTTTTTTATCTGATATAATATAATATTATACGTTGATGAATGATGATAGATTACAATCAAACCATCGGAAATCGGACTGTCTTTATGAATTTATTATGTATGTGTAACAAAAGAGTTCAAATAATAATTGTGTTCAAAATTTCATAATGTAAATAATATATAGTATGAACAATAGGATCCGTTTAAGTGTCGTCACTCATTATTTAAAATAGCTTAACTTTCTTAAAATATTTTTTTTCATGTGATTTGATGATATTGCAAAAATACTTTTTGATAAAAATAATATTTATACAATTTATTTTAATTTTAATGTAATTGACGATATATTCATCTATGGAATAAGGAATCACAATGCATATGATTGTCGTTAAAAAAAAAAATTTAAATTGTTTAAATGTGATTTTTAATGACTTTAAAATATATATTTTCAAAAATGTTTATATATCTTTTAAAACGATAATGAGTGTCTTGCGTTAAATGGATCACCTGGTATTATTTTATTATTTATTTATTTCTGATGAAACTTCCAACGGTGAAACACTTAATATACAACATATTATATAATATACGGCCGTAGTGTATAAAATATTGATCGATGAAGTAATCATAATAATATATCGAAAATCCTTTGCCGACGTACACAATAGGCAACGCGTGTACGGCGATGGATATTTGAAGCTTTAACAAACAAAACTGCCCTCGCTGCAGCATATAATATTTTGTATACCACGCCCGAAGATCCTCTTAATCCTATATTATATACTCTCGATATAAAATATAATATAACAAGGACTTCCTACGCGGCGATTAGACTATAAATATATATAATAATATACTTATAATACACTAACCTCCCGTTTTTCCGCTTATATTGTATACAATATAATATAACAGTTCGTTATTATTGTACTCTTGGTGTGTGTACATAACATTGATGGACCATTTTATTTAACATTATTATTATTATTTTAATTTTTATCGTTCTGTATTATAGTTATGATGGCCCAAGAGTCAGGACTGATATTTATTTGCTGCTAAAAAAATAGAATTAAATAAATAACGTTTATAATAAAAGAACCATGCTAATGATAATATTTATTATATTAATATTATTATATTTATTATATAATATTAGCATTAGCATGGTTTTTTTTTAAATAATTTGACAAGCTTGTAGTACTGATTTTTAAACATTTTACGAGAATAACACAATATAATTTATGACACACAAATAAAACACCATCATACAGTCTATAATAATTATTATTATTATATTCATATATCATAGACCTTCGAAAAATGAAATAGGTGTTTAGGAAAGCCAACAAATATATGATCTATGTATTATTATAGTATTATCACAACAAGTTAATGAACTGCAAGCGTTAAGTCAGAAGTTAATAGTTATTTAATAATATATTTTCAGGAATGTTAATTTTCATTTGATTAGTAATATTGTTTTTTATGTATACCGTAATATTAGTTTATCAAGAAACATATGTAACAGAAATCGTACTACTATAATATTATTACTAGTGTTAGAATTTCTATATATTAGAATATTTTTTTTCTATACTTCAAATATATTAAATAATATGGCCACGATTTAATTCATATAATTTTAACTAAAAGGCATATAATTACATACTTGTAAAATTGTTGATTATTTATTTAAAAAAAAAAAAAAACTAATATAAAATCATATTTATCTGCAATGATTATTTTATTTGCCATAAATTTATTATTTATAAACTGACAGTGTCGATTATCAAATAAAGTACACAATTTTATCTTATTGATAGATATATACGCGAATTTATGATCGTGTCCGTAGATACAACATTATTTGTTTGGGCGTGACATTTTAATTTAACATTTACTAACGAATTTCGAAGAATGCAAAACATTCAACATAATAATGACAATTTGTAATAAATGATTTACAATTGATAATAAATTATTTAACTGTATTATTTTTGATAATTTTTTTTATAATTTTTTATTGCATATAAAATTCTAGCCCTAGTATTATTATTATTATTATAGTTAGTAGGAGGTATTAGATAATTTTTATTTAAAACCGTAAAAAAAAAAAATTGTAAAAATATTTTAATTTTAACTTAAGTGATTATTTTTAAATCAACCAAAAAAACTAAGTATTTCAGTTATCATTTTAACTAGTAACATAAATAGTAGGTATTAAAAGAAAAAAACTTAGTTCTTACACTTGACTTGATTATTATATGTACCTGCAAGAAACACGCTTTATCATATTAATTATTATTTATTATTATACTGGGTATGCTCATAATTCACATTGAATATGGTTTTAACTATTGGTGTTTTTCGACGAAGTAGGTACACATAATAATATTAAAAAAATGTATAGGCACGAATGTCATATTACATAAATTGCTACGTATATGTACCTATAATTTAATTTCACTCGTCTTCTGCAGCGATGTATTCCATCAAATATAATAGTATAATATACTTACCATATTATACTTTGCAGTATATTATTATTATCGTCGTTAAACATCGAACGATTTACGCTAATTTTGAACGGGACTCGATATTATATTGTATCGGATATCAAATCATGAGTGGCACGCGTGGCAGGTACTCGAAAGGTAATAAAGAAGCAGTCAGCGTAAGGGGATACTCGCCCCCGAACAATATAATAAATATATATACACACTTTTAGAGAGATTTTTATACAAATATGTGTGTGCGTGTGTAAGTGTGTGTGTGTGCCGTACCCTCCGTGGCGTGTAGAAATTCCCAAGGGTGATTTAGTCGGCCGCCGGGGACAGACGCGTGCTGAAGCCGGACGCCTCACAGATTGTTAGCGGTTATTATTATCTTTATTATTATTTTATTTTCACTCGAAACCTGCGACGAGATGACGCGATGAATTTTTCATGTCTGCACATTTTATACCGTCAGCGTAGTCGTTATATTTTCGGCAATGCCATCCAACATAACACAATACGCCGTATACGACGTAATATAATCAGTAACACGACCTATAACTATACCTACGTATAATAAATATTATATTATTATACTGTCGTGCCGACTTGTTTACGAGATCGTCGTCGAATTATAGTCGAACGTCTGATTTTACGATTTTCTTTTATAACAAACGTATAATATTATAGGTATGATGAATGTTCAACGTGATAAATATTGCTGCATAATATTTGCATGACGTTATAGATCATTTGACACTCTCAATAGATTGATAACTATAGAGACACTCTTCGATTGGACTTCTGAAGTTTATTTGAATGCGACATATAGTTTTATGTAGATTAATTTTTAAATTGCCACAAACATATGTACCGAGAGTCGTAGGGGAGATTTATCCATCAAGCCAGGTTCATCCAACCAGTATTGATCCCTATCCTACGCTGCAGGCAGATTTACGCTGTTATTACCATGGTTCACGGAATAGACATTTTAATGATTGGGAATTCACATAGATTTCCTTTTGATGAAATTAAGTCGTTGGACTAAAGAATAAACCACTTTTTTACAATTATAATATATGTTTGGACACGAGTTTCAATTTTTCGAAATTTTACAATTTGTGAACTTATTATTTAAACATTTTTTTTTTTACAGTAAAGCGAGATTTCACAATAAAATAAAAATATTTTTGTGTGCCGTTAAAACGCATCATGTTTGGAACTTATGCTATAACTAGGTTATGTTACCACCCTTGGGTCTTATACTAATTCATTAGACCATTTGTAGATCTTTAAGTACAGCGCTATTACATATTATTATAGCTTTTACGGTATAGACTATGTTTGCAACACGAATACCTACTAATTTATTCGTGTCACTGCAGTAGTGTGTACCTAACTTCTGCAACTTATACTAAATGATTTTTTTATTTTTTTTATCGTTGAACACTTTGTATACAAAGTGTATACAAAGTGTTCAACGATAAAAAAATCACCCTGTATATACATAGAACTCAATAAATTCCAAACTGGTAATTAATTAGTAAGCTAACTTAGTAAGTATATCGATTTGTGGTTATTGGGGATAGAGGCACTACAGGCAAAACGTTGGTAATCTTCTCCAAAAACGTTCGAGAAAATTAATGTTTACCTGATTACCTCATCGTATGTACCTAATACCTCTTTATATTATACACAATTATATTATGTAGGTACCTATATAATATCACTAAAAAAAAAAAAAACCGTCTCCGCTCTACACCCCATCATGAATATGATGTATATTATACAGTGAAGTAATGTAAAATACACTTATACACAATCAATAACAATCGCACGTGTCGTGGTATGCTTTCGCGTGTGTACGGTACAATGTGCTTCTAACGATGCTTTCGGTTCTCGGGGAACCGTGGTCAGGTTAGTCGACTAGTACCGTTCACTGTCGTCGGTATATCGGTAGATTGGAAGTAAGGGCTGGTGTGTTGGCGGTAGATTATGTTAAGGACGTGAAGGGGCGTCCCGGAAGAGTGGCACGTTCGCGTATTATACACGTAGGTGTATAACGTGTAGGGGTTTGTTTATAAAAGCCATTTACGAGTTGGACGTCGTCGCGCTATCGTGGTGATATATTCGTCGTAATAAACACATCGCCGTCGAGTAGCAGACGGATGGATCGCGCGGTGCCGGCGGGCGTGCTGCAATTTTCGCTCCGTCCAAAACGTCTCGACCATAACCCCACGGTATATATATATATATACCACACACACACACACACACATAATATGTGTGTGTGTGCGCGTGTGTAGGATAACAAAGAGAAATCGGCGACAAGTCGGGGGATTAATAGAGTAGCGCTTGACAGACGTCATCGGTTCTCTCTTTCTCCGAGACGGCGGTGACCGCGGGCGTGAGTTTTTGTTTTGCTTTCTGATGGCGAATCGGACCACGCACGCGATTTATTATATTTATAAGTCCGAAGTCCGTACGGTCGTCATCAATCAAACTGTCGTTATCGCGAACGACTTTGGACAAGGCCGAGAGGGAACAGTATATAATATGCTGCTGCATAGAGTCGCGTCCCTTCCGGCCGCGGGATTGAATTTCGATTATAGACGACGGCGACAAAGGTTTATATATAGGTACCTCGTTTATATAATATAACGTTGCACTCTATACTCGGCCTATATAAAATCTTTCGTGCGGCAACGCGTTATCGATATTAAAAGTCATCGTGATTTTTCTCTCTCCCTAAAAAAAAAATCACGAGAAAAACCACTGAACGCGGTACACGGTGAATCAAATGAATATTCTTTTTTATTTTATTTTATTAGGTAAAATAAAACTTTAGAACCATGGATTATATTTGAAAAAAATTATTTTGTTTTGCATTATATATAATTAAAACAGGATTCAACTTAGAGAGACATAAAATGTATTAGTCTCATTAATTCAGAACAAGAAATCATTTAATTTAAAATTTTACATATGAAATAAATGTCTAATGTCTGTGACCATAATTTTAAAATTTATACTTTTAAGTGCGGGTTTTTATATCATCAGTAGAATAATATCTTTATAATATCGGTAGGTATGTTTACAACAATAAATTATGACTTAAGTATTAACGGACAAATTATCATCATGAATGTTAATGCTCCTACACAGTAGTTCCGTATCTATATTACAGTAGCATCACGCTCAAACCGCTCTCTAACCGAAGAAAATCTAAAGCAATCTATTTAACATTCATTAATACGAATAATGATTTATTATTAAAATTTTAGTGGCGTCTAAAAATGTTCATATTTTTCACCGTACTTTGGGCTTATATTCACCGTCGATCTTTATGTTAATAGTTTAGTAGGTTAAAAAGTATTATTGTATTCTTGTTAGTTCAACGTGTCGGTGCATTACAGCGCAGAGAGAAACTGCCGAGGAAAAAGTTTCCGGGCAAAGAATGCAAAGCATAAGAATGCAACTTCGCGCGTACCTACATATAACACGATAATAATAGTATATATATATATATATATATATCTAGTGTAAGTCGGTTTGGCGTTTGCGGAAATTAATTGAATTGCCGTATACCATTGTGCAGCCGCCGACGCGCCCCATTCGGTTTTAATCACTCGTGGTGCGAATACACGGGGGACGCGATTCCGTAACGGCGGCGACGTTCGTATCTGGTCCCGACGTCGAGTGGGCTCTCTTCTCGCACTCTTTCTCCCACTCGTCCCGACGGTAGAATAGCACGTCTTGTAAGTAATATTATCGTGACACCTATTGAAACCGAGTCACACGTGCATTCCACCAAACTATATTATGCACCAAACGATTATTTTTACTGTAACCGCTCGTTTTCTTGAAAATTATTATTGTTTTTAAAAGTATATTATAATATTTAGGTACCTACTTTTTTTGCGTATTATGTTTTCCTGTGAATTTTTTTCCTACTTTTTAATTCCTGTATATATTATACATATATATATATTTTTGGGAATAATTGTCCTAATGTTATCTTGAAATATTCATTAACTCTCAAGACTCAATTTGATTATTCTGTGAATTATAATATTATCCGCTGTTTCTGCCATAAAAGCATTCCTGACAAACGTTTTTGGAATATAATTATTTGTGACAGAAAATGTTACTGAAAATTACTCATTGCGATAATATTATTTTTCTGAGACTTTCAATGTACAAAAATCGAATTTTAATAAATACTTTAGTTATACAACTTATAGTATTAATAAGGAGTGGAATGGTACAGGGGTAACGGGTAAAAATATTAGTTCCTACTCCACGCATTTATATTCTAGGAATTAAATACTTATAGGTAAGTTATGACTGGTAATTAACTATACTCGTTCGAAACTCAATTTTTATGTATATATGATATACTATACTAAAAAATAAAAATTTCATTTTATACACACTTTATTATTTGAATTTCTATAATAACGTAATGTTTAATCAATGATTCCGATTATTTTCAATACCGATATACCAAACTAATTAAATTTTGAAAAAATAATAGACCTTAAATCATATTTTTCTAGTAGTGCTTTACATAGTTACTTCAATGTCCATTGATTGCATTGAATCTGCTTTCGATTTAATTTATTTTATCTCCCTAGAATCCGTTGTACTCTCTATTTGTATCTTGAAATTTAATATCTGTTTTTTAAATATTTAAAAGTAAATATTGAGGATTTTAAATTAATAAAAAAAAATTAGAAAACTATTTTTAAGTAATAGAGAGTTTTAAGTAGTTAATTAACAATTTTTCCATGCAAATTATATTGTGTGGATTGTGGATGCTAAAATACACAAAATTGTTTTATACCTATAATACAGAAAAGTAGGTATATTTAAAATAAAATATGTACGATTAAATTGTATATTAAACAGAATGATTGTCTGATAACGATTTCAATCGAAAGTTTATCGGAACACGCGGCCATATTATATTACAAACGGAAATGATTGATTTTTATTTTTCATTTTATTTTTTTCAGCCCAAATCAACAACAGTACGATGAATTCGAATTTGCAAACAAATCACATTTAGAAAAGTCTTCCATTCCGTAAATATCAATTTATATATTTTATTATTGTTGTTTTTGTTATTTTATTATTTTATTATTATTATCATTGATGCATTATACGTTCGATCGAATTCATAAAATAATATAATATGGACAACAATGTTATACTTCTTATTGTTAACATATTGACTAGAAATGTTATTCGTTTTTAGCTACACTGAAGATTATTCGGGTAGTGGTGAATTCGGTCTACAAAGTCCTACCGAGTCGTTGGCTTCGCCCGTTCGTCCACCACTTAGACACATCGATAAATACATCAAACCGGAAATACCAAATATCAGCAAAAGATATACAATAGCTATACTAACATGCGTCGGTAAATATTATGCTTTTTTATGTGACATTTTTAATGATGATATTGATTACACCGTGTGATAGTATAGTATGAAATATATCATGATCAATTTAACTGTTATTAAAGAGACAAGATATTGATGACCAACAAAACAAAATTATATCCCCCCCCCCTTTTAGTTACTATTAAAACTCTAAAAATTTACTGTAAAATCATAGATTATTTTTATATCATTAGTGGACAAAATTAAATTGCAAAATGAATTTTATTAATATATATATATATTATATATCATTATAGTAACTAATTTAAAATTTGATATTAATTTTCATAAATAATAATAAAAAAAAAAGCATTATGATTTAAAATAAATTTAAATTTGAGATAAGGAAAATCATTTTTTAATTTTAAATTTTAATGTACAAAATATGTGTAAAAAAATCAAAATTCCAATTACATGTTATTCTTAATTGCACAATAAATTATGACCCATATTTATAAACTAACCTAGGTCACACCGTAAATCGTTTATAAAAAAACAATTGCAAAAGTCATCAAAATCCTATCCTATCTCTAATCGAACGTTTTTCTTTATATAGGTTTCATGATCTCATTTGGAATGCGGTGCAATATGTCAATGGCCAAACTGAAATTTCACATAGGATCCGATGTAAGTAAAACGCTTCAAGATAAAAGTTTTAATTTTAAGATAATTTATAGTCTAAATGTTCTAAAATTACAAATAAAACAATAATAAATACAAATATTAAAAATATAAAGCATAAATATTCATAATTTGGTATATTATGCTCAAATATTATTTAATATCATTATAATCATACATATCACAAAAAAAAAAACATACAAGTTTAATTATTATTATAATTATTATACTTGAATTATATTATTTATAAATGCATAGGAACATAATATATTTGACATATATTTATGGTATTTTATTTACAAAAAGTATTCGTTTTCGTTATTATTTGTAAAAACTTTGATTTATTGTTCCATTATAAGAACATTACGTTTTTATTTATTAGACATTGAAATCTGTAGATATTCGACACTATAATATGTATACAAATGTGTATACACTGTAGAACGGTAGACATTAGACTGACAAACAGAACACGAGTACATCGTATAAATAAACCCATTAGGTCTCAATTATTTACAAAAAATAAATGCATACACATAATATGTGTATGTAATAAGTTAATAATAAATTAAGATAATTTTATAGTTGGTAAATGGTGGATAATTTTGACGTTCGAATAGTAGAGGGTTTGTAATCGTAGTTCGTGTACCTAATCGAGGTTCTACTGTATATTCAAAATTAATTAGAGCTTACGAGTTAAAATAGTTATGTAAAAATATCCTTTTATATTCTAAATAAGAGTATAAGTAAATATAATTCATAAAATAATAACTATAACAGAAAAGGTAGACCCTAATATTTACTAGTAGAAGTTGTTTTTTTTTTTTGTTAGGTAATTTTTTGAAAAATGATGTCACCAATAGTGTGTTATTGTTGATTTGATTGTAATTGTGTTTGGCCGAGATAATGTTTTATACTTTAATTGTATTTTTATTATTATTTTTTTTCAATTACATTAATATACCTACGTATTTAAATCTTTATAAAAAAATAACGAATTCAACTCTTAAAATTTAGTATTTTCTTTACATATAACATCATAATTTTATTTTAAGATAATTGTTTTTTATAAAAACAATATAATTTGTACAAAATATATTTTCTATATCCTATATAGGATGTTCTTATAAGTAAAAAAAAAAAATAACATAATAATGTGACTATACAACTAATGAACAAATTTAATAATGATTTATTATTATTATTATCAAATTATACCTCGTTAAGTTAATAGTTCCCAACAAAAAAAGTATCTCACTCTTTATGTAACTCAACTTTAACTTTTTTACTTGCTCAGTTTTGATTGTAATATGATTCGTAGTTATGTGATTATTTTCGTCGCCGATCAAGTTTTCAGTCGATTATCGCTCGAACCGCACCCCCGAAGCGAGCTCAGAATTTTCACGGTTGCGCCCTCAGTTGCAGCGAGCTTAATGTACCGTGAATCCGGTTGAAACGCGCTGCACATATAACGTTTATATGTATATATTATATGTGAACAGTTCCCCTAGTTCGGGTCGAGGCTACTGCATCGTTTATGCGTGTCCGACGTCTGACGACGGCGGAGGCAAAAGCAATCGCATTTCGTTTGTCCGTTGCCGTCATACAATAATATATATCGCAGCCTTTTCTCCAAATACCCGCCAAAAACATCCCTCGCCACAAACTCGTCCTTTGCTCGAATATCGACTACTGCTGTCATCACGCGGCGGGGTGGCTGCTCACCAAACGGAATTCGTATTGTATATAATATTATATTATATAGGCACGACAATCGCAATGATGCATACCATATTATATTCTAATATTATGCATCGCTATCGGGTCACGATGTCATAGAGTATTGCATCGCCGCATGGTCAAGACGACGATGATAATAATAGTAATAATAATAATAATATCCTTACGTTGAGACATTGTGCTTATAGGTATAGTAAACTATATAATATTATATTTACGAGTATGATTGCCGTCGCGAAGATCCTTTGCAGCTCACGCAGTTTCCGAGCTACTTATAAGTTATAATTGAAAACGTAACGCGAGACTATACCTTCCCTTTAGCGAGACTACACTCTCTAACCAACGATCGGTCTGGATTTGACAACGTTTTTTTTAGAGCGTCACACCAAATTTCCTTGGACGTTTTATAGAAAGTTATACTGAGCTATTTATTATTAATTATGCGCCGTCTAGTCTCCATGCATATGATAATAATATAGACCTTTTTTCAACTGTTCTTATAAATAACTATATTTGATGGAAATTCTTAAAAGTTTAATTTCTTAAACTTGTCAATTGCCGTTTTGTTTTTATTTTTCGAAATTATTTTGGCCTAACTTAACCCGGAATATGGCGTATTTATCACAGAGAACTTCACTGGTCGTATCACTCAGATATTATTGTATTGATAAAAATTTAAAATCTCGACGTGTACAAAAATTGTATCTAGAACTTAGAATATGTATATAGCATATTTAAATTTAACTTGTTTAAGACGACGTATAATCCTCCTGAAAAACACCCTGTATAATATGGTTTGTTCAGTTTGGAGAGTGATGTTGATGATGCCATCGCAGTCGGAAGCTATACGAAACTTTGTTCTTCGACTCGACTTGAAATGTGTGTCTGTTCGAACAACTGCTATGTTCCTACATGCGACAACGTGAGATTTCATATTATTGTTCACAGTTGTACGTTTTTGATAAGAAACTACGATTTAACTTTCCATACTCGTATGGTCGTATCAAAATTAATCGTCAACCCGATAGTATGATGTTATGAATTATAATATTATATTATATTATGTTACTTTCGGTAGATTGACGCTCAAACCTTTCTAAAGTTAATCGTGTACTATTGATGTATTCACAAAATATCATATTATTTTAAATGTGATTTTTTAATGCCTACTTAATAATATAAAGCAAATGTGAATAAGTTTATAAAAATAAATTAATTGAGTTGTTAAGTCAGCGTTACCATGTTAATTCATGGTCTATAAGTTATTCAGTTATTGATTAACAAAAAATATATTTAACTCTTAAAGTTTAAAATAATTACGGAAAATATTAACTTAACTCAGTTATAAAGAATAGTTAGTACATTTTTTTTTAAATAAATTACTATCTGTATATGACCCATAAGTATAAAAGTGATTGTTTAATTTTTTTTTAAATAGAATTTATAATCATTGTACCTGCTTAAGCTACGCAAATATATAAATATATATATATATATATTATATATATTTGCTGTACATTTTATCATGAATATTTTATGTAGATGTATTTTTGTGATAAAAAAAATATTTTTAAAGATAATTTTAAAATTAATTGAAAAATTGCGCATAAAATCCAAGATAGCCAACGCTCCTGGACCTCGGAACGATGGTGACTTTTTTTTGGTTAATCAAGAACCAACAGCTAAACTTTTTGCAAAGTTTCAAAACTTTCCGATTTAATTCCGGAAAAATTCGTTAAATGGCAGGACTATAATAATAATTAATTATAATAATATTAAAATATAAACACAGTGATTGAATAAAATATAATAATTAATTTTAATTAATTAGGTATAGGTCCTAAGCCTCCACACTAGTTTTACTCAGTGAGGCCTAGTAATCTTTACCGATATTAAATAAAATAAATAAATAAATAAATAGGTTATCGGTCATAATAAAAAAATGGTTGACTAAGTTAATAGATTTTATTTGAAAATATTATACATTTTTAAAATTCTTTAATCTTTTGCATAGGACGATACCGATGCTCAGAATAATATCACCACGACTACAGTGCACACGCCTTTGGGCAACACACCGATTCACGAACGGCCGGTAAGTTGATGTTGACATTTTGAAACGTTATGAACATATTATGTTATAATAAAATTATAAATAACGACGTTGTGCACCATATTACGGTAGAACGACCAATGTCAACGGTGAGCGTAAACGATAATCACATTTTTTTTGCAGATCAACTGGTCCCTTGGGTCGTTTGTCGCCATCGAGATGTCATTCTTTTGCGGATATCTGATCACCCAAGTGCCCGGCGGTTTTCTGGCTTCCATGTATCCTGCAAACAGGTATTCAATATTTCAATCATATTATCTTCAGGCGATTGATGGTTGATAATAATAATAAATAATAGGTACTATTATATAGGATTATCAAACTACAATATTATATATTGCATTTAAAATTTTTATTTTCGGACTATTTCTTCAATCGTAATAATATCATGACAAGCAGTATTGTAAGTGAACATAATATTATAATTAATTTAAGATATTATGTCGTATTCTACGTATTTGAATATTATAATTAGTAATTATTATTATTATTACAAACCTTACCATCACACCCGTCATAATTATCAAATATGTGCATTATCCAAAACTAGCCATAAATCTCGAAAATATTTTTAAAATATCAATTTTTGAAGGTATTTTCTTAGAGATCATCTACAATAATTTGATTCTTTTATTAGAAAATATTGTGATTACCTCATTATACTATTTCAAGTTATTTAACCATAAGTACGGTGAAACTTTTAAATACCAGATACTTTCGGTTGCTAAAATATTTTTCCGTTATTCAAAAGTTTCTGGCATTTCGAGAGCTCGGTCTGACGAAAAATTGTAATTTGATCCGAAAAAATGTCAGTTATTTATAGGTATTCGTAATGAGAGATTTACATTTTAACATATGAATCTATTTTTCAGAGTGTTCGGTATCGCTATTGCCATGTCGTCCTGTTTGAATCTGTTGGTGCCATCAGCGACAGAGATCGAGAAATCATTCTACGTAATAGTCATCAGGATGTTTCAAGGACTGGTTGAGGTAATACTAAAAATACATATTGTGGACTTTAGTATAATGATATATCGGGGCGTTGCTCGAGCAGTATTTTAGGACAAGTTTTCATTTGCGGTATTTAGTAGTACAATTAAAAATTTTCTGGCACCATAATCGAAATGATGAACTACTGAAAACTCTAATATTTCCAAATAATGTTTTTAACCACCATGTAAAAAAATTTTACTGGCAAATGTATGAACACGTCAATTGTAGGAAAAATAATAATTTGTCAGTTTGTATTGATAATAACTAATAACTAAAGCTCGAATTTAGTAGAAAGTTCATTTTTGCAAGACTGGGCATTAACGAATTACAAGTTAAAATTAAGTTAAAACGTTAAGTTAATTAACTCGTTACTTTTTTTTTTTAATTAACTTTTAACTTAATAAGTTACTTTTTTAAAAATATTAACATGTTAACTTCAAGTTAATTTTATCCAAAATCATTTAAATTAAGTTGATTTTAGTACAAACAATAATGCAAATTTTTTAATAGTATTTTTAGAAAAGTAGGTTTTTTAATAGCTAGTTAATACTTTGATGTATCATTTAAAATTTCCCCAGTTATTTTCTTGTGCATAAAGAAAAATTATCTAATAAATATTATTATTTGTCTGGAATTTTTTATTTTGAAAATTAGAAAATTTTATCTTTAAATTAAGTTAAGTTACTTTTTTTCAAAGTTAACGTTTAACTTAACAAGTTAACGAAACAAATATGTGTAACTTTTAACTTAACTTTATTATTTTAAAATAACTTAACTTAACGAGTTAAAAAAAATTGTTAACTTGCCGAACATTTTTGTAAAGAGTGTGATAGAAAGTAATTCTTAAAAATTGTTTTCTATCATTTTTATTATAATGGTGTAAACTTTATTTTGGTTTTTTCATTTCATTGTTAATTTTCCCCGTAAATTTATTTTTTTATATAATATTATTGATTATATAAGCCAGGTTACCTTATACTATTTAGTATTTTTTAGTGTTTCACCTTCAAAATTATTTTGTTTGTTATCGTGATTTTATTAATTTATGTCTGATTAAATATTATTATACATTGTTGCGGGAGTACAAATTATTACAATTATAATATCAAAGTAAATGTATTGAATTATGAAAAGGGAAAAAATATAATAGGTACTTATAATTCTTTTTATATTTATTTTTCAAACTTAAATACGAATAAATGTTCTTTATTTTGTTCACTTAGCAATTATATCTAAATGTTTTTTACCTTTTTATTTTGCTGCAATGTCCTAGTCCAAATAATGACAAAAATGTAAATTTGAGAAATCAGAGTAAATTATTCTGGTAATTTTTTTTTTTAATATGAAATCACATTGATTTTAGTTCAAACGATACTCAGAAACAAAATTGCACGAAAAATAGTACATTCAATGGAACAATTAATATAATTTATATACCTATAATAATATATGAAATAAAAATAGAATGTATATAATTTAAACAAAAATATGAGTATTTTCAATAAAAATATCGGTAGATTCAACAAAATCGTTATTAATATTTTTAATTATAACTTTTTTTCTAAAGATTATTAATATTTTTATTTTTATTTATAAAACCGAATTAGTTTTTTATACAAATAAATATATTTTTTTAAACCTCCTTTCTTTTAATAAAAATGTTCCTATACAGAAAATATAGTAACTTTTTGTTAGCAAATTATAAAATTTACTTTATTGATTTAACCTTATATATAGGAGATTAGATTACCTATTTTGGTAGGTATTTCCCTTTTTTTTGATTGACTCGCCCCCCTCTACAAATACAAAATGTCCAAATCTTCTAGAGGGTTCATTATGAAATAATTCAATACATTTTGTGTAATGATCTCAGGGTGTTACGTATCCGGCTTGTCACGGGATCTGGAGACATTGGGCACCGCCGTTGGAAAGATCGCGTCTCGCCACAATAGCCCTTTGCGGTTCGTATGCGGGTGTGGTGGTCGGCATGCCGCTGTCCGGTACTCTAATCGACTGGTTCAGTTGGGAGGCACCGTTTTACGTATACGGTAATCCTATATTTTTACAATAAAAGCTGTAAATTTAACGAGTAAACACAAAAAAATAAAAAAATCGTAGTAGGTATACGAGTTATTAATTACAATAAGTAATAGTATACACGCACTAACATAATATATTATGTAAAATAAAAAAAAAAAATTACAATAATTAGATTATAGTTGCTTGAAAGACAGTGGCGTATTTAGGGGGGTGATATGGGTGTTAGAACACCCCCCATCGGCCGTATGTATTATGTTGTAGTTGTTATCTTAGTATTAGTATTATTTATTTTATGTGCTTTATAATAAAAAAGTTTTATACAACTTACACATACCTACTTATAAATTATAATCATTTTCACTAATATAATAATTTATATCAATATATGATTTTTGTTAATGTATTATGGGTGGTGTGAGGGTTCCTCCCCCACCTTCCATGACACTATTAAATATTAAATTAAAATGAATCCTAGATACGCCACTGTTGAAAGGTATTAATAAACAATAAACTTATCTATTCTAGATATCATAGAATAGTTGATAAGTTTGTGAGATGATAGCTGTTTTGGCGATATTTGCCTCGTATAAAATATTTGTAATGTTCATCCATGTACATGTCGTATTATTATACACTTTAGGAGTGTTGGGGTTAATATGGTATGTGTTCTGGCTGTGGCTGTGCTTCGAGAAGCCGAGCCTCCACCCCACCATATCGGCCAGAGAGTTGAACTACATCGAATCGTCGTTGGGCGCCGCCAAACAGTCTGCCGCGCCGACAATTCTCAACACGCCCTGGAAAGAATTTTTTACCTCCATGCCTGTGTACGCTATTATAGTCGCTAACTTTTGCCGGTCGTGGAACTTTTACCTCCTCGTGCTGTTCCAAGCGTCGTACCTGCACTCGTTCAACTTTGAAGTGTCTGCAGTGAGTTTTGCATATTATTATATATTTATATTATACTGAATGATTCACCAAGCATGCCGCTGCCTTTTTTTTTTTTAATAATAAAATACTATTCGAAATCCGAATGTATAATTTTTAAAATTGCTAAACATTTAGTCCTTATCTTCTACGAAATATTTATCGGTATTTTAATTGACTTATTTCAAATTTTCTCAGCTTATGTACGTATAAATTTACTTTTTCTTTTCGAATGCTTAAGTTTTACAGACATACCCCATATAGCAAAATATTTAATAAATATTTTATACGTTCAAGTATTTTTTTTATTTACGAATTTTCGATGTTTTTGATTTTTGTGGTATAACGTGTTTTTGATGAGTTTTTTTCATTGAAACAAAGATACAAGATTCAAGATTGTCATTACGTATTGAACTGTGAGTAGACATTATAAATATAGTACGTAACAACATTGGAGAACATTTTAGAACTTCAGTATTAATTATTATTTGGTGTGAAACGTAAAAAAAAGTAATATTTATGTAATATATACCTTTACTGTATACTGTATATATAATCGTAAATTAATTTTGGGTCATTCTGATTGTAATTAATTAGTATTTTTATTTTTCTCCCGCCTAACGTGGTTTTTCCTAAATGTACTTTCTTGCTTATTATTGGATTATTTAATAATTAAACTAGATAGTTAAATCAAAAGATGATGACAATTTTGTGTTTTGTTCTCCAGGTACCTAATATCATCAATATATAGTTGTTAATAATTGTCTAAATATTGGTTATTTAAGTGCTAACAAAGTAACGTATTTACTTGGTAATTTTTAGGAAGGATTTTTTGTGTTTTATGGATTTTCGATAATCATTTTTTAACGATTGTTTTTGCTACAAAACCCGAGACGTAGACTAATACTTTACGTATAATTATTATCGCAGACTGGTTATATCGGCGCTCTACCTCATCTGCTGATGACCATAGTGGTGCCCCTTGGAGGTCTGTTGGCCGATCACTTACGGAAAAACGGCATTCTGTCCACAACTGCTGTCAGGAAGATTTTCAACTGCGGTGGTTTTGGCATGGAAGCCACGTTTTTCCTCGTGCTGGCGAACGCTCGCACACCACTTATGGCCACGATCGCCTTGACATGCGGCGTGGCGTTCAGCGGGTTCGCCATTTCCGGTAAGCACGCACAGCCTACCCATCTCTTTCGTTTCCACAATATTCAACCCAAACTATAAAAGTAAGCGAGAAAAGCAAGGTTGGACCAAATTACGTAAGTCCTACTATAAATACGGAAGGACATCTTACATTTTTAGGTATTGGTTCCGGTTCACAATATTTCAAGAGTTTTTTCATTTTAAAGATTTGTTCTTTCAATTCCATTTTAGATTCAAGTGCTTATGGTTTAATATTAAATTCAACACTTACTTCAAGCCAATTAAAACTAAATAAAAGCATAGCGTGATTGCTAAAACCTGATCTGTATAGGATTTGAGCTTGATATATTACTTTAATTTTTTTAATGGTTTTTGATTCATTAACAAATTCATTACGTTTTAACCGAAACTAATTTTAGTTACTCATTTATTTAACAGAAATATAAATTGTATTTTACATTAATTGATGTATTTAGTATAATAAAAACAGTTTTTTGAATGTCAAAAATCTTTTAGATAAAAAAATATAAATTTTTCAATATATAAGCATTTGTGTGACAAAATATCAATTAGTTTGTTTTTGGCTGATTAGATTTATATAAATACCTAATTTTTGTTGTTTAATAAGTAATTACTAATAAAAAGTAATAGTATTGTGAAGTCACGTTTATGATAAACGAACATTCAATTTTTTAACCCATACTAAAAAATGTGTTAATACGATGAAAATCTGACTAACTACGTTTCAATTATTATGTATGTTATTATTATTTTAACGTACAGGGTTCAACGTTAATCATTTGGACATCGCGCCGAGATATGCCAGTATATTGATGGGCATATCGAACGGAATCGGAACGATAGCCGGACTTCTGTGTCCAATTGCGATCAACATCATCATTAGACACAAGGCAAGTTTTATATTATACATACTTGTCAGAATTTGGAATTTGTAGAATTCTTAAAATTAATAACCATACCACCAAACAGTAGCAAAACATAACAGTGATTAACAAATATACACATACGATTTATAAACATGTATAAATAATAATTATTTTTACAAAATTTCATTTTTTATTCAAATTTCTAAGTGCATATTTTTACGTTATTAATATCATACGTAAAAAGTCGTACTTGAATGGTTTAAATTTTTTAGTAATTTAATTACTAAACCTTGATTATATTGGCGCAGTTATCTCGGTAAAATGTTTTTATTTTATGTAATTTATATTATAACATCAATGATGTTCTCACCGGGATTGGTTTTCCAGACAAGGCAGAGCTGGAGTGAGGTCTTTATACTGGCAGCCGTGATTCACTACATTGGAGTGATATTCTATGGCATATTCGCTTCGGGAGAATTGCAATCATGGGCCGAACCCAAGGTTGAAGAAGATCAACAAATGGATGAGGTATGTTTGACCTTAGCATATATTTATAATTCATATAATATTCATATGATTTAAAATTCAGGTTGGTATCGTCAAAGTCACTTATCCTAAATATTGAGGTATTGTTTTCAAAAATAACAAATAATATTTTTCGCATAATTTTAAGATTCTTGAATTAAAATTTCTGTGAAATAATAGTACGGAACCACAAAGCTATAATATCGTTTAAATAAAACGTTATGATGCAACATGATATTATGTAATAATATGATGGTTAGATTGATATGATCAATGCACTAATATATTAGATATATTTCGTACGTATAATACATCAAAATAACCTACACAACTATTATAGATTTGGGTTACTTTGGGTATTAAATAAATAATTTCAATAGATATTATTGTAAAATAAAATAAATGTTGCCATCTAGTGGACATTTTTTTCTTATGAATGGTTTACAAGTATAGTTAGTTTACAGTATGGTTTTAAAAATAAATATTATATTATTCTAAAATGTTTTTTGATCTTTAGAAAACCATATGAAATCAATTCACCCCCTTTATTTAACCACTAAGAAAACTAATAAAATTAACCAATTCGACAAATTAACCTTATTTATTTTTATTTTTTTGTTAACTCTAAAAGTTAAGCCGATGATATTGAAAAAATATTTTATTTGTGTTTAAATTTGATTGTTAATTATATATTGCTTGAAAAAAAATACATGTATTCTAGTAATAATATTTAAAAAAAAAAAAACGACAAAACGATGACATAATTAGGACATTGTCATATCTCATGATAAATCAACACTTAGATCAACTAGGCGTGTACATTAGAAATATTATATTAATACGAAAATGCACAACAGGTGAACGTCGACAAGAAGAGTAAACTATCGTCGTACGGTTCGGTCGAACAGTCGTCGGGTAAGGGGTTCGTGAACGCTGGTCTGAACACCAAGAGCAGTGCCGGCGATACCGAACCAGCGCCGCCGACCGACAATCCGACAAATCCGTTCCTGGCCAAGCCCGCCGTCGCCGCCACCAATCCGTTCGTGACGTCCGAATGATAACTCAATACCTATATTATTATGTTATATTATTAATTAATAATAATAATTGATGAAACGGATAATTCGAGCTACGATCGCACTGTCACGGCGTCGATTATTCTTATTACACGGATATTATATCATAACAATATTATATTGTATAGGCCGGTACTTCGCGAGCAATAATAGCCGTTAATTGCGTAGTCTCGATTGTGTTTTTTCTCGTGTAGTTGTTTTGTAGGTATTAAAATGAAAATTTTTAGGTAGACAATAATATTACAATCGATTTTGTCTCAATCATACGATTTCGGTAATAATTATTAGTAATAATCATAATAGTATTAACGTACTCACTCGTCGTCGCATCTATATTATATTGAATTATAATACTATAATAAAATAGAACCTAGAACACGAATTTCCCCGTTTATCGATAAACTGTAGTGCAAATCGTAATAAATGTGCGTTTATCGATGGTCCCTTATTTATTATCCTTATATTATAATGTACTGTCAATTTCTTTTTATACAATATGGAACAATAGATACGGTCTTGTAACGGTTGTTAAATATATTATTATGATATTTTATAGTTCTGTTGTGCAGATAGGCATTTTAAATTATATCCGAAATTATGATACTTACGTATAATCCGGTACCAGATTTAACACTATATTCGAAAAATGTTAAGTAATCTTAAAAATATTAATATTCAGAGTACGTAAATAAAATAAAATAATAATTATGAGCTAAAACTGGCACAATATTATGTCAGTCGAATAATAAAAAATAAAATATATTTGGTTTTGAAGGAAAAATTGCTATGCCAATTGAACTGTTAAAGTTTCATTAGTAAAAAGGTGAGCTTACACATTATTATGCCAACGATCATTTCTTCTGAACATTCTCTGAACATTTTACTGGTAGTGTAATTGATAATTAATTGACCACTATAACTGTACATCAACAAAATATTCTTTAACTTTGGTAATACCTATCCGGCTACATAATCATAGTCGAAATTATTGAGTGTAAAGAAAATTTAAGCATATTATCAACTATATATGTTATTGGTGTACCGCTACCGCACGATTCGTTTTAACATAAGACACTCATTATTATAAAACTATCTATGATTTTAAACATAATTTGTATAGTTATTAAAAAATAACATTTTTCAAAAACAATCTATTTGTTAAAATTTTTTTAATACACCGTGCATTTTATCATAATTTACTCTAAAACATATATTTCGAATACTTAAAAAAAAAAATTAAATTTCGAACAAATAATTTATGAATTATACGAATTAGAGTTTAAATGAACGAAGTAGTGGTAAAAGGGGGTAATGTGTAAGTATTAAGTACTTATAAAAGTGTTAAATTCTACTATAATACTACTTTAAGCATTTATAACTCATAAATTACTTGCCTGAAGTAAGATTTTCATACATTGAAATGATCAATTGAAAAGGTGTATGTTGTCATTCAAAAGAGTAAAAAAAAAAAAATTAAAAATATAAAAAATATTAAACACCGCTTTAATCTGTGGATAATACGTAAGTATCATAATAAATCCATAAATTACAACGACGATGATCGCATCATATTGTATACTGTCAATTTCTATTTATAGCATAGGTATAATAATAGATACTATTCCATAACAAATGTTAAATAATAATAGGTATTATGTGTTAATATTTTAACTCAATAATAATAAGATAGACAAACATAATAAGCTTCGTCGGCTCAAATTCGCTCGACTGCGTTTTATATTTAATAACTATATAGGTAGGTACTAGGTGTTAGGTTATAGGCTAAGGTTAAGTTAGACTTACTCGAACGGTTGTTGTAATACACGATTTTTCTTATAACTCAAAATTGTATTAATAATGTTTATTCTCGGTCAGAATCGAACGCACTTTGAAATTATGTGATCAGTAATAACGATCTAGGTGAACATGCATAATACGCGTTAGATATATTATCGAACCGTCATTTTGGATTTATGAGCTGAGATTTTTGTCCACCCACTCACCGTCATAATCGTATGACACGATGTGTAACTGACACTCATCGTGTGATTCGTAATAAATAGTTACATAATATCAGTATAAGATTATGTAAAAGTAAAACGGTTGTATAGGTAATAGAAGACGGCTGAGGTACCTAATAATATAACTCCCTCATCTATTGCTGATAAATGTTATGTTTTTTTAACGCTTAACTTATTAGACTATTTAAATAAAAACTATTTTAATTTATGGTATGTATAGGTACTGTAATACAGTCATATTATTACGTCCATTGCATATTTCGTATGCGATGAAAGCCTTTTCGAAATTCGTCCTACTGTGATACAATATATTAACATATTGTTATATTGTTATGCATGACCCACGCAAGCCATAGGGCATAGATATATAATGGGGAGGGCTAGTGCGCTATATATTTTCGTCGTTAAAATAAAACTCAGATATAAGACTTGGAGAATACGACAATAATATAATACCCCTTTATATACGATGGATAACAGAATTAAAATTTATGTTTTACTGATTCCCCCCCCCTCAACAATCGATTCGACACCCGTCATGTCAGGATGAAATCAAACATCCCAATAGTTTATTTTTTTCGAGTATTAAACGTTATTTTTTTCCCCACATAATTTCTTTTAGTTCTAATAGTTTGATTTAAAATCCTGTGAATTATAAGATATTTTTATGAAGTTTTTTGTTTATATAATGTCAATTAAAAAGTCATACTATAAAATAAGATTCTGTTGATTTCTTCGGCCGAATATTAATTATTGTATTATTTCGTAAACAAAGTCACTAATATAATTTATTTGAATAAAATTCCCTCAAACGAGTGTTGATTATTAAAAAAAAAACCCCCCGTCTACGTCCGTTATACACAACACAAATACATTAATAATTCTCCAGATTTCATGTTCTCTATCGGTGAAAACTGTTAGAAAAACGTTCGATCACGCAAAACAATACTATTACATAAGTACATTATATTATTGTTCATTCTCGTATAAAATTTGCACGCCTTGGAAAAATAATTGTCGTAAAAATTAACAAATTTTAAAATTTTAAAAAATATATAATATTGAAAACGAAATTTTATAACACCGAACAGACATTATAAAATAAAAAATATATTTTACCGCGATAATAGACGGTGAGTATACTGAATACTTTTCGCGTTCACAGTCATGGTGTATTAATATTATAAAAATAGCTGGTAAAAAACCCGTCAAACATTTCAAATGTCTCTTTGGTCGTTAGCTTTTAAATACATAAAGTTAAAGCAACATAATATCATCAGTTTTGTTCTGTAAACACATAATCTTCATTCATATTCCGTATTGTGTGTTTGTAAGCATAATCAATTACGAGTAGTTATAAAGTTCCGAAATAAAAGTTAATACTTATCTACTATTATAGTGAAAACGTTTAAACGCAGATGTCACTCGATTTAACCAACTTTTACTATTTATTATTGTACATTTATTGATCTTAAATAACTACATTTCACTCTATTGTTATGATTTTAGTTCAAAATATTATCAACATTATTATGCTTGTTATAGGTATACGTATAAATATTTCTTATTATATATATTATTGATATGAAATTAATTGTTTATTAAACGAATATTTGTAATTATTTCATGATGTACCTATTAATAATATTATAATATTATGTATTTATAAATTATATAATTATTTAAAACGGTTAAGAATTAATATTAATAATATACGATTAAGACATGAGATAACTATTTCTGTAGTTATCTCAAGGCTGACACGACAATAAATTAGAATTAAGTTAGGTGTTAAGGAATTTGTTTTTGTTTGTTATTTTAATTTTAATGTTTTTAGTTTTTAGACTAGTCAATTTTATTAATTATTATCCTTCGTTGATTGATTAGGTATTGTATTTTATTTTGTTATGCTTTTCGGTTCAAACAGTGTTCGGTTACATATTATATATTTCTCTAATAACTCTAAATACAACGATATGCCTTAATTCTGACAATAATAAGTCGATATAAAATAATAATAATTAAACGATAAGGACGAATTTAAATAGCACTCGTTATATACACAAAAATGACATCAAAGTCACCCACGAAAGACGGAAAACAATTATTATTATAATACATTACTTACCTCAATAAATATTAATACGCACTAAAAGAAAAACTGATAATATTTTCACACTGCACTAGTTACTCGGAAAGCACATACAAATAAGGTACGTGGATAATAACAATGAACGAAAATACATTATAATAATTTGTTATTTAATATAATAATATGATAGACGTATCTTTTTGTTATATATTTAATATAGGTACTTATTTAAGTGTAAATAATTATATAATGTTTTATGATTTTTAAGTCGGTAGTTAACTTGTAAGTATAATAATATAATAATTATATTTGTATATTAGGCTAATCACAATAATAATTCTCATTATCGCATTAAGTAAACTTTGAAGTAGATAATCCATGATTTAATTTTTTGTTTATCTTTTAATTGTTTCGCGACAACGGTTTTTACCTAATAGGTAGTTGTTACAATTCAAAATATATTGTATTTATTGCATCAATAGTCTCGTAATGAAATATAAAATTATGGTCAACAACTTATTTTTCGTTCTAAGCTAAATGCCAACAAATTATAATAATACTTTAAAACAACGATGATGTTATTTTAATAATAAATATATAAAATAGTATGATAATCGTAGGAGAACTCGTTTTCATAAAATGTCCACAACAGTTAAACTTATTAAACATATTATATAATACTAGGTATATTTGATTTGTTGATTACCGAAACCTTACTTAAATCCGTAGCCCAAAATAAGCTTACACTGTAACCTATTTTTTATTCTCCAACTTCTGATTATAAGAATATTTGGTACCTATATGCGCTTTTACCTCTCTTACTGCAGTGACACTGGACAATTACACTTCGTTGTCCGTTACTCGTTCTGACCCTATACTGTAGAAAACTACCATTTTAGATGATAGCATCTCCTGTTGATTACACTTGCAATTTTTAATTTTCCAAATTTCACCTACTTACTTATCAAATCTTAAATTACATGGTCGTTTTCATTGTACAATGGGAATCTTTACTCCCCATACCTCACCCCATCCGAAATTACGTCCCCGAATACACAAAACGTTATAATATTTATCATCGAATTATAATAACTACGAATAAGTAATATTATTTACCTAATATTACCTAGTTACTTTATGATATTGTGTTCTTTTGTAATCCTACGTTGACACAATAATTAACACGGATATTGCAGCGATAAAAATACTGGTCGGGAAAATAAGCAAATACATTTTAGTACCTATAATCATTAAGGCCAATTATTCATAAATTCGACTCAAATAAGTTTTGTTTTACTTATCGTTCTATCATATTATATTATATTATCGTTATCGGTATAAGTATAACACGTTACCCATAGGTAATATAATTTCATAATCCGTTCTGTTTCCCAGCTGTTTGTAACGGTACGATCATGTTGTTTACGAGTCAAATATATTTGTATACGTTTTAAGATATTAAGACGTTTTATTTTACCATTATATTATTATTGTATTTAAAAAAAAAAAAAAACAATAACTATTATATTACATACACATATACAAATACAACTATTTAATATGTATGATGTATCTACATAAATGTTTATATATTCTTAGTACCTACCTAAAATATTTTACCATTCTTATCACTTAGCCAGACATTCGTTCAATATAACTTTTAAATGTATTTTAGCGTTTTACGAATATTATGTACTTATTCATTGTTCTTTGATCATAATAACAAAATGTTGTCTCTATATTATATTGTTGTTAACCTTTGTCCCCTTTCGTTTACGACTATATATTACCCTTTTACACACCATTATATTGTAATAGTTTATTATAGATTCCATTATTATTAGCTATATAAATTATAAAATACTTACAATATATATATTATCCAACATAATATTGTACGTATTATTAATGATTTTATAATTCGATCGATTTATTCTAGTGTTATATTATATACGTTTTCAGTCATATTTATAAAATTTAAAAAAACATATTTAAGAATTGCCATTAACAATGTATAATTCATTTACATTTTTAGTCATGTGTAACATTTTAAATATTTTGTTCCAACACGTAACACATTAAACAATTTCGATTTTAAATTTGTATGTTTTTTTTTTTTTTTTTGTCTCCACTCCAATAAAATATTTCAGGTGTCTATGCACATTATACTTCATCAGTAGTAACGGTTTTTATCAAAAGATTATGCACAGCCAAGTCGTCGAGGAGTGCAACGCCTGTATATCTGATTGCGTGTAGCATATACTAATGTGAAGGGTAAAGTCGCATTGCATACGAGACAGAAAAATATTATGTTAGAATTACACTCAAGTATTTCCTTTTTTTTTTTTTAAAAAAAAAGGAAATATTTTAATTACACTCGCTCCGATCATAATATATTCATAACATATCATAACATAACCTATTTATTAACAAATACTGATCAACAGTCAGAAGGATAATTTGTATTTTTAATACATAAAGTGTAGGTATGTTGCCTTTATTATAATAATTACACATTATACGATTAGCATATACATTTTAAAAATGTAATACAAAAACATTTGTTTATTTTTTCAATCTGAATTTGTACTTAAGTAATTATTTTATGACACCGATAAACACCAATCTATTTAAAAGGATGATTGAAAATGTTTAGTTGATAAATGTCTGATTAACAATGGATTGCTATTGATGTTGTAAACTGAGTGATTTTTTTATACTTATTGCTATTGTTTATTTGAGTAACAAAAATAAGATTTGTTACTTAGAGCATGAAAAATCGCGATTTCCGAATACCTAAACGTCAACTACTTAAACATAAAACTTAAATAAAACAAACTTAAATACTACATGGTCGATAATTATTTTAATAATTACACAGTATTTAATCATCATAACCTTTAAAAATGCATTTTAGACTTTTAATTAAGAGTGATGAATATATTGATTTAATAATGATATATGTTTTATTTTGTGTGTATGTAAGCACGATTTGGAGTAAAAAAAAATACTTTAATCTTTAACCTAAATTATGGTATTTATAAACAAATTGGACTTAATTCATACTTTGTGGTTAAGTCGATGATAGCGGGGAAGAGGTCAAAAATAGAAAATATCTAAGAAGGTACTTTTTGAAATAATTTAGAAAAACTGACAAAAAAACAGTGGGAAATTCGTACATTGTATCTAAGGTTATTTATATCATTATTATATATTATAGGAGTGTTAAATTTGAATCCAATGATAGGTATCATTGTTTACGTAAAACGATTATGAACGGAGATGATTTGTCATCCTAGGATATATTTTCTAATGGGTGGTGAAAAAGGTGGTTTATGTTTTAATCCTATATCCTTTAATACCTCAAAATTAAACCGTGTACACAAAATGCCAATTTAAACAACTGGTGTATATATTTAAAGTTTCTATGACTTGTAATTTTTAACCATAACAAAAATCTAAAAGTATTTAATATAGTAGATCGTTATGTTACGAGTGAATTTTGGATTTTGTAAACTTCATATAAGTTTTTTTTAATTGGCCAACATTTAAACTCATAATTAATGTGAGTCAAACTTATGGGAAATCTTGTAATACCATTTCATTTCTTAGCTATTTATACAAATTTTTTTTTATAAATTTTAACTACTAAATAATTTGATAATATTCATGATTTTGACATATTTCGTAAAAATTTGAAGCTTTGAAAAAAAAAATGATGACTGTGTATTTTATAATTTTTTAATCACCATAATAAACTTTGTATTAAATTTTCAAGCATTTTAACTCAGTCAAAAAAAATTGATTATTTAAATTCATATAAAATAACACATTGTTATTATTATTTTTGTAAATAGTATTATTTATAATATATTAATTGATCACTTATTATTTGACTTCCACTATTAAATTCTTTTTTATATCCTGAACAAAGTGATGAATATATTGATTCTACAATGATGTGTGTCTTTTTGTTTTCTTTTTTGTTTTTGTGTTTCTATCAAAATAATGCATAAATATCAAACTTCGGGGGTGGTAACTGGTTTTTGATAGTTAAAAGAATATCCTTGGTGTAATATAAAGGTCAAAAGTAAACATTTTCCAACAGTTATTAAAAAAAATCGAGAAAAACAAAAAAAGTGACTGAAAAATGAGAATTTTTACGCGAACCCAGTTTTTACCAGATCGATTTTTTATACGGTTATAACTCAAAAAATGATCACTGTAAATACTTTAAATTTTCAATAAATATTAATATAAGTGTTATCTATATACAGCTACATTTTCAAATTATTTTAGATTTTTTTGAGTTATTTATAGACAACTGAAATTATCGATTTTTCTATTTTTCTATAAGTATTTTGTCTCAATTTTTTTTATAAGCGTTTATGGTGCAAATTTTTATGAGTCAAAATACTTAAAAATTTAGTTTAAAATTTCTCATAAGTTAGTCTTATAGTGATTCAAACATTTTAAGAATTCATAGACACAATTTTTTTTTATTAGCATTTGAAGTTCAAATATTGACAAAAATGTCTTCAAAATCATGAATATTTACAAATTTGTTTTGTAATTATAATTCATAAAAATGTTTGTATAAGTAGCTAAGAGTTAAAAATTGAATAAATGATTTTTCATAAGTTTGGCTTGTAATAATTATAAAAGAACTTGAAGTTGACCAATTAAAAAAATTTTATCCTTAGTTTAAATTTTTATTCACTCGTATATTAACAATTTATAGTAAATTTACAATTTATTTTAGTATTATTTACAAGTAAATAATTTTAGATTTTTATTATAGTTAAAAAGTACTAGTCGTAGGAACTTAAATCATGCATTATAGTTGTTTAAATCAGCATTTTCTGTGGGTGGTTTAATTTTAGGGTATTTAGGTCATTAAAACATAAACCACCCTATTCGAAATATATTATATCCTAGGCTGAAAAATCATCTCTGTTCAGAATCGTTTTTCATATACAATTACACCCAAGTACCAAACATTGGATTTAAATTTAACACACCTATAGTATAATATAATAGTGATCCACACGGCACCTAATGTACAACAGAGAGGTACCAACTTGACCTCGCTTTTTTGTCTTTATATTCTGGATTATACTTATATTTTAACTACAGTTGTCGCCGCTTGATGCAATCACTTCGGTACGGGACATAACTGATAACATTGATAACATAATCCGATTGATAACACTAAATAAACGAAAGTTGAAAAATATTAAAACGTACCTACGTAAATTAAAAAATACTATAATGTTGCCTCAAATTTAATACAGACAAAACATTTTTCAAAAATACTATTATTTAACATATTAATAATAATTTATGATTACTATTTAAATTATGTACCTAAGTATATAAAATTTAATATAGAATGAAAAAAAATAAAATTCCGAGTTTTTCATAGCGCACGGACGTGTTTTCTGCGGGTTCGTGTCTCGTGTAAGTATAGCGATAAGCAATACAATTTTAAAAATGTCTAATAAAACCAATAATACCAATAATTTGACGGAAACTTTAGACGTGTGTTAAATATAAGTTAAATAATATACTCTTACATATTGTTTTTATTATGACTCAAAGGCTCAAACTGATAACATTATGTGGAGTATTGATTACATAAACCGACATAATTTACACAAATAACTATATAAATTTGGCGGGGCGCACACAAGTTTGAGCGGCCGGCGTCCACGAGGACGTTGGTCGGGTGTTCGTGGCTTATTTTTAAGTACGCGGTTTTTCCGATGTGACAGGGTGGGGGTGGACGTAAGTTGTACGAAGAATAGTATTTTCTACACGAGTCGGTTGAGGCGAACACCCAGATCGCGCTACGTGAACGTGCGCGTAGTGTATGTAGCCCGCCACAAAAGTATTGGCGATAGAAAGTGATAAGCTGTAACGGGGCTCGCTGTGTATCATTTATATGCTATTTTTCCAGTGGCCCCGTTACAAATCCACCCCCAGCCGACCTACAAATTGATAAGCTTTCTATCGCCTGTACTTTTCGATAACAATAAATAATTATTGATAGCAAAAACGGTGATTATAATAAGCGGCGCCCACTGTATACTTTCTATTTAAACATTTGGGTATCTTATATTTTAACAAATTAATAACAAACTTAATATTTTTAATAGGCCGTTGAATACAATACGATCCAGCAGAAATATATGAAGAATAGGTAATTCATATATTGTGGCTCCAAACGAGGCCCCGCGACCTGACAATAAACATTACCACTAAGAATCCTAAATTTGACAATAGTTGAACTCCACCCATCAGGCTTCGGCGCTCACTTTTCATGAGCCGGATTATACAAAATATTAGTAAATAATATTAAAAACTACGCAAAGGTATTATAGTCATTGCATGTACTACACTTTGGTCGTAGATGCATAATACCGAATCATCTTTTCCACACAACTATTTCGATTAAAGTAAGTATCATATGTTATTATATATTGAAAGATGATTACTGATTGGTGGTCTCGAACACGCAGCCCTCAAAGAATATTTACGTCTTCAAAAATTTTAATTTTGTTTATTTTAGATTTAGTATTAAGATGAGTAAAAATAAAAAGTGTTTTGCTCTCAAACCTTTGACGAAAATATATATTACCCGTTGGTAATTTGAGTTTGGTGATAACTGACCTATATACTGTAGAGAATAAATTCATTATGTAAATGCACATTTTATTGTAATAAGTTAATTTTATAATTTACATCAATACAACCATTCTTATTAAAACACAACGTCAATAATACTATTTAATATGTTATAAACATGTAACTGTAAAAATTTGGAATTTTATTATACAATCCATTCACAATTTTTGGTATTCATATTCTGTTCAAACGTATTCAAAAAAATAATAATAATAATAACATTAAGTAGGCAATAACTTTTTATAATAATGATTTTAAAAGAGAATTATTATATTTTTGGATTTTAAAAATAAAAATCAATTCTATAGACTCTTATAACAAATTTAAACATTCACTAGCAAAATAATGTACAGGCAAATTCGTCAACCAGCTAGTCTATTACAAATAAAGGACAATGAATTTTGGGGAGAACGAGACCGATCGATCGGATTCTTCCCCTCACCTTCGACAACCATCATACAGTCTCATCGACAGGTTTATCCGTTTGAGAACAACATATTGGAACAGACAATATGCAATAATTTTGCTCGCGTATATAGGTAAATTTTAGTATTTTTCGATAGTAATTTATGTCAAATGTCGCATGTCAAATAAATTTAATCTATAAATATATATATATATATATATGTAAATGGATTTCCCATGCCATAGCAACCATCTAAAAATAAAAATTTCCATCGTTAATCTCAAAACACCTGTTTGTCGTTTGAGAACCTCTCGGGGTTAGGCCTATGACTTTTGATATGAAACATCTTTTGGCGCGGCTCGGAGGTATGGATGGCTGTGACGGCGAGACGGTGATTGTTTATACTGTTTATTGCAATAGATTTTTATAATTTTGTTATTTTGTACATAGTTACTTAATTGCGAATGGCAGTAATCGAAATTAAATACAAGTGACCGTGAAAGAAACAGTGAAAGTGAAAATAAAAATTCACAGCATCTGGAAAAGAAAACCAAATTTCACGATGGACATCTTGGTTGTTTTAGCAACCGGTTTTTACTAGGTATAGCACTGTTGCTAGGTTGGGAAATTTATCACCAATTGGGCAATATTTTAAGTGCCATTTAATACGATGCCCATTTATTTTACTTCCTATCCACGTCTTGCAATAGCAATCGACGAACTCGATTTTCTTTTTTAACTTAGCCCATAAGTCTAATATATCTCTGTATCAAATTTCATCGCAATTGATCCACTCGTTTAGGAATGCATAAAGGACAAACAGACAGACATAAATTCATTTCACAGGTAATGAATTTAACACAGTTTAAAACATATAAGAGCTATAGGGTTTTTAAGGAGCTACGAAGTCGAAGTGCATCGCTGCTTCAGCTAGTATAATAAAATTATAGTTTATTGTTTATCAGCTGATATTCCGATAATATTCAAATGGCTTCAACTGTCTATATCAAGGCTGGGCAAGTTAACGAATTTTTTTAACTCGTTAAGTTATTTTAAAATAATTAAGTTAATTTAAGTTGAAAGTTAATCAAATCTTTTTTCGTTAACTCGTTAAGTTAAACGTTAACTTTGAAAAAAAAAAAGTAACTTAACTTAATTTAAAGTTAAAATTTTCTAATTTTCAAAATAAAAAATTCCAAACACATAATAATGTTTATTAGATAATTTTTCTTTATGCAC
>VUJU01001218.1:0-64100 GCA_009835225.1 Aphis craccivora
ATAATTATCATTGGATTCAAATTTAACCCTCCTATAATACATAATAGTGATCCACACGGCACCTAATGTACAGCAGAGCGGTACCCACTTGCCCGCTTTTTTTTTTTAATAGTATCATTAAAATAATGGGTTTGTTCAATATTTACTCTACCGTATATCGAGTTCCTAAATTTTCCTACGCACATTTTTTTTTTTTGGCAAGCGCTCGAAGATTTTTTTTTTTTAAATAAACGTTAATTATGAACTGTTGTTAATTAACTACTAGATATTATCAAAAAAAAAAAAAAAAAATACAAATGTAATTACACATTATACATCAAAAGGATTGAAAAACAATTTTTTAAACGATTAAAAATTAATAAATGTTCATTGTAACATAGTGTTCATAGTGTTTTATTTTTTAATTTCAATAAAATTTTGTATCACTACATGATTCTTGATTTATTTCAAATTAGGTAGGTAAATCATAAAAATAAGTCAGTTGAAACCTTTTGAAATAAATCAGATAACCAGATAACCGATATAGTACTGTAATTATTTAATATATCTTCTATAATTTTCTTTTTGGAAACTTTAAGTGAGGGTCACTATATAGATAAACATAAAGTTTTTACGTGATGAACAAGTAGAATAACAAAAAATTACACGAAATTTAACTTCAAGTTTTTTTTATTTTTATGTTTTTTTGTTACATCCAACATAACTGAATTGTGTACAGTAAATTTGTTCTTATTCGTCGTTCAAATACGAATAAAAAAAATCACTGAAAACACAATATTTGCAATGATAAAAAATGTGCATTAATTTGCACGCAGTATGTCTAATAGCTAATGGTATACGTGTTTGGGCCGTGTGAGCATACATGATTAATGCAGGCTAAGTCTACTTCTTTTTGGAGTCTTCTGGTTTCTGTGGTTGAGAGGCGATAAGTTCCAAAGACTTGGCGATCTCTGAGGGAATGGTCGGGACAACGTTTCCGACTGCGTGGTAACCGGTCTCATCGGCGTAGTACTTAACTTCGACTGGGGCACCATCATCACCAACGTAAGCATATGATCCTTCAATCACTTGAACAGCGTTATCAGTTCCAGCGTTCTTCACGTATCCGGCAGCTTGTGCTACAATACCGTTCTCGGTTTCGTATCTGAAATACGTGCAAATATATCTCGTTTAAAAACAATGTATTTTTTGTGTGTGGGGCATGACGTGGTGCATTTATATTTCTTTATTTAATTCACTTTTTGGTTTGTTACTTATCAAATATCATAGTTTAATACTAACCCGTATTTGAAGTTGTCAGTGTTGACTTCTTGCGATTGTCTAATGATAGCTGGCAATTTGTTGTCTACGGCTTTGTACACTGGGGCAACAACCTTAGGGACAACTGGCACAGGAGCGACGATTGGGGCTGGAGTGACGGCACTGACAGTGGGGTAGACGGCAGCTGGGGCTCCTGGGTAGTAACCACGGTTGTAACCTGTGTGAAAATAGGAATTTATAAGAAATTTGAAAATGTATGACTCTGTGTCTGTGATGTAAGAGTAGTAAACAAAATAAAACCTTGGTATCCTGGGTAGTAACCTTGGTAACCAACTTGGTATCCTGGGTAGTAGCCCTGGTAACCTTGGTATCCTGGGTAGTACGATTGTTGTCCTGGGTAGTATCCGTTACGGAATCCGAAGTTGTAACCTTGGTAACCTTGGTATCCTGGGTAGTATGCTTGTTGACCTGGGAAGTAAGCCTGGTTGACTGGGAACCCACTGTAAGGTACAGCTTTGACAGCTTCTTTAGGTGTGGCTGCAGCTACTGCTGCGATGACAGCTACTAACACTACCTAAAGACATAAGTACGAAAATTGTATTAAAGTACTGAAGATGAGTTTTTACATATTATATAATTATTGCAGTGTGGTTGTACTATAAAAATCTTTATACAATTAATGTTTATTTTAAATTGTAACTATAAAAATACATAGGTATTTAAATAAAATGTTAGTACAATTTATGAGTTAATCTATAACAGGGGTGGCTAACACGAACGTGTTCACAAGGCACATGGAAAATATAATTATGCCAAGAGCTAAAATATTTATAAATTAATTTTATATAATTTGATAAATTTGATAATTTTTATAAATTTTTACCCAAAAAATAATAATAATATTTAATTTTATATAAATTTTAGTTTTATAAATAAGATGTCAGCCAAATCTGACCATGACGAGAGCTGCATGCAGCTGACGAGCCACAAGTTGGCCACCCCCGATCTACAAACTTAAATTATTAAGATATCAAATGAATATAATATATAAATAAAGACTAAATTCATGTAACTCGTATTCTTTATATTTTACTATAAAATTAAATCATATAAAAATACTTATATAGGTATAAGCACATTATTAGTAGGTATTTAAATCATGATTTAATTCAATAAAATTTTAAGACAAATTCAATTGTTAAGTTAAAATAATAATTAGTGTAAAAATAATAAACATTTTAATATAAAAAATAATATAATTATTATTATTATAATTTTAAAATGTTTATTATTTTTACACTAATTATTATTTTAACTTAACAATTGAATTTGTCTTAAAATTGTATTGAATTAAATCATGATTTAAATATCTACTAATAATGTGCTTATACCTATATAAGTATTTTTATATGATTTAATTTTATAGTAAAATATAAAGCAAACATTATCATAAAAAAATAAAATAAACAAAATTCAAAAAGTTTGCTAATGCGTGATTTTAGTAAAAAAATTATGAAAATCACAAATTTATTTAGTCATCATTTTCTTTAAATTAAACTATTTTTAAAAAATTGAAACTGCAATATAGAACGTTTTATATAAACTAATATTGCTATTTGCTGAGTTTCTTATAAAAATATATTATTTTACTCACCAAGAATTTCATGATAATTTTTTCGGACGTTTACTGTGATCAGAAAGTTGCCGTATGTTGGGATGTGGACAGATGACACAACTGATGCAGAATGAGCATCCCGATGGGGTATATATACTAAAATTTTGGCGCAGGTTCATGCAAAATACCTTGAACTTGACATTTAAAAAAAAAATAAAGTATCTCCCTTTTTATTCTGCGAATAATTTATTTGATTTTTTATACACGTCTTGTTCAATGTAAATACACATATATATGTAGATTTGTAGATTATTGGATGAAGAAGACCGGTTTGCGATTTTTTTTTAATGTTACTGCGCTCCAGACAGAAAAGTGGAACTGGTATTCACAATTTTTTTTTTCATTATTATTATTAGATTTTAAAATCGATGGTTATTTTCGATGTTACACCATAAACGATTTTAAATATCAATTGATATAATAAAGAATAAGAAAAATGTTTTATTTTCGCAGAACCCATATGCAAAATTTATCTATTCCTCTGTCCTCATACATATTGTATGATTAATAAGTAATACGATGACAAATATTATGAATTATGTGATGAATTTTAACAATGGTCAAGAATCGTTATGGAAACGTGATGGAAACTGGATAGGTTCCAAGTCAATTTTTTTTTGTCTGATTTGAAAGAAATTTTACATAGATATCCATACTCGATTTAACATTATGTGTTCTACTCAAAAATATAAAATCTGTACACGTAAAATTAAAACATGTTACCGTTAAAATTATAAATAATATATATATACCTATATAATATATATATTATATCAAATAGTCTAACAATATTAGATATTAAATATTTAATTTTTCTACATTATATCAAAAATAAAACACGAATGTTCCAATTTTCCATTGAAAATGTTGTATTGATAATACATTACTAAATTAATTTAATAAATTATTTTAATAATTAATATTTTAAGTTTGTAAAAGCCATTATATTTCAGTAGATATATGTGTTTATTTACTTGATAAAAATCATGATATTTTTACTAAAGTACGTATAAGATGTATTTAACAAAATATTTTTGACATTATAAAACACTAAAAATATTTATGTTAAGTTCATTAAAATATATTTTTATTTTATGGTTCACTAAAATTGAACGAACTAATTATAGGTTACCGAATCATTTTTAAGAAACTATGTAATATATAACTATTTATTCATTAATTATTTTTACAACTCATTAATAGTGAATTTTTATCACAATAAAATGTATTCATTAAACAAAAATTTAAAATCTAAAATTTGTAAATATTTGAGGTGGTTACAATACATTTTATGGGTGCTCAATACAAATATTAACAGCGTCGAAAGAAATAGTTGATAAAAAATATAAATGTGCTTCATCAGTTGGACGTCTGTAAGGGGTTGTAGTTATAGACTACTGGCGAGTGAATGCAAATTTAATGTATAACTTTGTTAGGATATGCTTCGTGAGATATTAAATGTCAAAATGTATTATACTTATACTTCGTATTTTTACTCGACCAAGTTATAAGTACGTTTATTAAAACCTTTACACGCATAACATATGTATATATAATATGGTATTATTATGTTCTTCCATTTCTAAAACTATAGCGTAAACATGTTATTATAAATACTAAATATTTGAATAAACATTAAACTATAACATTTATTGTTATTTCCAAATAACTAATAACATTTTAATTTTCTGAATTGTTTTTATTAGTTAGTTTCTTACAATTTCCAAGTGTATTAAATTTACTCACATTGTTTTATTTTTAACAGTTAAAATAAAGTTTTAAATTTAAAAGTTTTCAAAATACAATTAATAGTGACTTAAAATTACTTAATATTATTGATTTTACATAATTTATTTAAATTTTAAATAAAAAAACTCGTTTTATGCAATTTAAATTGAAAACAACGAATAAAAAAAAAATAATAAACTTATAACTGGTTATCAATTGCTGTTCAAGTCATTTGTTCCATAATTGTACAACATATTATTTATACAACTTTTACTACTAAATTTAAGACAATATTTTACACAAAATCTAGTTGTATTATTATTTTTTATATTAAATATATTATTTTGAAATACTAAACTTTGAACTATATAATCACAATGTCAATAATAAGTCTAGGAATGAGGATATAAAAATCCTAAATTATAGTACTTTATCTTTTAAAAATATAATAATGAATACATTTTATTTTATTTTTAAACTAATACATTCAATGTTCAATATTTCAAATAATACTACGATAAATTTAATTTAAAAAGTTAATTAAATAACAACTGGAAAAATTAATTTTTTTTCTTCGTTATTTACATTTGCACAATCATAGTGAATAACAAATCTACTTTATGGGTCTTCTCGTAATCTTGTAAAAAAATATTAGAACTATTATTAAAAACGGTTTCTTACTCGTGTTGTGTGTAATATACGTGCCGCGGAAGTAAATTCATATCGGCTCAAATATGTGTAATGTTGCAATGTTGCATTCTAAAATTATTAGTTTTTATGCCAAACATTTTCATATGTTTGTTTAGTTTTGACATAAACTTTGCTTTACTATTCAAAAATTGTAAAATATATTCTAATTTTCCTAATCTAAGTAACTTCTCAAATATGCATTCATATAAAGTATTGACAAAATAGGCAAAGTAAAATTTATTACAGTGTTATGAAACATATCAATAGACCACTCACATTTTTCTGCAACTTTTCTAAACAAATATGAAAAAAATTAGAATTTTTCAGATCTAATAATAATTTGCAATCAGTTTATTACCTGTATGAAACTATACTACATTTAATAAAGATACAATACTAAAAATTTGTAAATAATTTTATTGAGTACCTAAACTTATTATTTACAATAACAATCTTAAGTCATTTATTTGGATTTAATATTTATTGAATCAAGTGCCCGGGTGTAAAGGTTTTTTTTAACACTTCAATCCAATAAAACCAGTCCAGACAATGATAAAAATACCTTTAATCAAGGTTATGTGACATAGCGAAATCCTGTTTAGATACAAAAGCAACATGGTTTGATTACTGGTTGAGACTGTTAATACTTAAGAACGACATGAAAATCGAATTACAACCCTGAAAGTAAGCTTGAAGACATGTCATATGTCACGTAACATAATATGCACAATGCACATACTAGATGTATTAGGTACATTAAAAATACATTTAAGATTATGAATAAGATTCACACGGTTTGTTAAAAATATTCATAGCATGTACTATGTAGTATGGAGCGAAATATATGTTTTCATACATTTTTTTATAATTTCAAATTCTTCATATACACCAATAATTCAAATTTATTTACTAAAAATTATAAATAAATACAGAATAACAAATGAGACTTGTTGCAAAAAATACGAATAACGATATTACAGATGCCCACAACTCCTATAAATTATTTGTGTATAATGATATCTGTAAACTGTGTAAAAAGGTATAATAAACCTTTTAAACCTAATATTAACTAGGTACTTTTGCAAAAAAGCTGATTAATTTTTTTTTTAAATTAATTCATAGATTTTATAATTATCTTTTATCTCCAAAAAAAAAATATATATAATAACAATAATTGAACGTTTGTATAAATGAAAAGTATAACATAATTAAATATGAGTTTTATTAAAAAAAAAAAATTTATACTCTAGTACTTATTTCTACCTAACTAAGCATGATGTAGGAAATTTAATAATTGTATTAATTATTATTTATTAAATTCAAATTTATAAAGGTTGGTAAATTTAGAAAATTTAAAACTATTCTTTTATATAACATAACTTGTGATTCCTAAACAATACAAACCATAACAGTTTATTATATTACTTTAAAACTTAATTTGAAAATTAGAAACTATATAAGTGTAGGTATAATTTATGATATATTTTTAATATATAATAATTCTAACATATTCTAAGTGACAACTGTAATACACCTAATAATTAATATGCATAAATGCAAAGTTCATAAAATATTTCAAATATGATTTATGTGTTGTAGACCTATAACAAAATAGATAAAAACACTGAAATAGCTTGTAATATAAAACTAAAGTTTATTTAATTCATAAATCTGAATCGGATAATAAATACCAGTTTTAGGAACTCACTAGGTACGTATCGGTACATAAAAGTGAGCAGGTGTTTCATATCCTAAATTTGAAAGTGATGATTAAGGTGTGGAAGATTTAAAATACAAAAAGGTACTTTTTAAATACAACAAACATTGCTTTTTGAACAATAAATTTGTTTTAAAAGTAATAGAATAATAAAACTTTTATTTTATATATATTTTTTTTTTTTTGCCAGTTGCAATTATTCGAAAAATATCTACGTGGATTATCTGACACTCCGTTACGTCATCGTATACATAGAAAAATATGATCTCAATTTAGCCAACAGATAACCAAATCCAAAAGTAAGAAGACAATTTATTAATGATCACAATAACCTTGAAATGTCAAATTATCTTATGATAAGTGATAGATAATTGTTAATAGAAAACTTTAATTTTATGATTAAATATGGTCTTTTTTCAATAATAAATATAAATATAAAACAAATTTTTAGGAAATTTTTAGTACATGAAATTGATTTTATTTAAAGTTTTTTTTGTATTTTATGCAGCATTAAATACTAAAATTACTATCTATAAATTTGATACATGAAATTTTTTAAGTATTCATAGTATATTTTATTCATAAAACGAGATAATGATAAAAACTAGTCATTGTTAGAACAATATATAAAGTTGTGTATAATTTATATCGTATGTGAATTATAAGTATAATAAGTATATAACAATTAAAATTGATACGAGCAAATTGAATTCTAAATTTTATAAATACTATTTTTAAATTATAAATCACCATTATAAATTTAAAAAATACAATGTAATAATAATGTTATGTATACAAAGTGTTTAATTATAATTAAAATAATGTTTTTAATAATAATTTAGTTGTTTAATATTTTTAAAACATGTAATTCGATAAAGTCTATGACATTTTACATAGATACATCAAATTTAATAATTTAACACATGGTAATATTATTTATTGCCATATAATTTTAATTCGTTAAATTTTTATCATAATATTATTTTAAGTTTTAAAATTTAAACACGAAGCTGATTAAATGTCATACTGTACGTAAAATTATTTTATTAAACCAGGTTTATCATTTAGAGACCGGTTATTTATACAATCAAATTAATTCGTATTCTAATAGGTATAATAATAGAAAGAAAAATCTGATAAGTAAAATTTAAATTATAAAACAAATCATCTATTTAAATTTCAGATTTTGAAAATTGTTGTTATTTATTTCTGAATTTTACAAATTTGGAAATTAATAGAATAGATACTAAAGAATATTTAAAAAATTAAATTTTAGATGTAATGAAACTACGTAGGTTGGTATAATATGTTTTAAGAAAAAAGAGAAAACATTATTATATCTTTAAGTGTCAAGTCTAAAATGCACAGTCAGTGAACAATAAACTCGTGAAAAATCTAGGGTGAATGAAAATTAATTTGTCAATCGCTCTTCAGTCTTCATGATGTTAATATTTATCTGTATACTTATTTTTATTATACAAATATATATTTATATTCTGTATGAATACTATGTAGTATCATAGTATATTATAATATAATATATAATACGTTACATACTCAATATGTCGTAAAACTATAATACTACGATTTTCTTTAACATATTTTTTTATATTAGTATGACAAGATATCTAGTATCTATTGAGTACAATAGGTATTAGTATATAATTATTACATATAATACATTATTACAACCTAACCGATATTACCCATAGACCATACGTATTATTGGTATATCTAGTATATTAATATGGAATAATAATTATTAACAATTATTGTAACTTGTAAGTGCTTATAGCTTATACTCTGTGTAAATTATTTATTTAATTTTATGATAATTCAATATATATTTCCCGATTTTAAAACTCAAATTGTAATTATGTTGTAGCTATTCAAACAAGTAAGCACTCTAAGTTAAGTGTTTCGAACATGGTCAAAAATCATTAAGTATTTGGAATATACATTTTTTATACACAGCATATATTATATTTATCTAATTATTCTATACTACCATTCGTCTTTGAAATGTCAATCTTAAAGACCATCGCTTTTAAGAATATACCTAATACGTTAACATGACCTACGGTTAATATTACAGTATCATAACTAAAATGTATAATATAAAAAAATATTTATTCAATAAATCACTATTTCAACGGACGACATTAATTATTTATGGTATTTGTATAATGTATATAATACATCTTATATTAGCAATATGTATAAAAGTTATTATGTATAAAATTAAAAATTATATCTTTATACCTATATTAAGAAGGCAGAAAAAAATATGTAAGTATAAATATTTATTTTTTGCATTCTGTTGATCAAAAATATAATACGTCACTATCTAAAAAAAAAAATAGGTAATTTGCTCTTAAAAACAATTTTTCTAAATATATCTATAAAAACGGTGTGACGATTTTTTAAAAATACATAGCTCTAAATCATCACATAATATGTAAATATAATGTATGTATGTATATTTATATTTGACACAATTATATTATATAGCTATATAAATTTTAAAAATGTATTCTAAAGTTTCTGTACTGTTAAAAATGTAATAGATAATATTACACTAGTTTAATATGTGTGATTATTAAAATAATAATAAACAGAAGATATTATTACCAATTTAGAAGGTATATCCTTAAAATACAAGAATGTAACGAAATAAAACATTATAGAAATTATTACCAATACATTTTTCATCGAAAAGAAATACATCTGATTATTTATAACACTTATATTTGAGTATCATCATATTTCATAAAAACGAGTTTTCAATATATTGTAAATTTATAAAGATGTACTTATACATGCAATGAATACAATTCCTTAAGCTATAGTTCATAATAATACATTACCATAAAAGTATAGAACCTATTACAACTAGGTATTATAAATGCATAGCAAGAAATAACATCATTTTTATATAACTTAAAATGAATTATTATTAAACTTTCATATTTAATTTTTGATTTTTACTTTATTGCTAAGATGTTTTTAATATACGTCAAAATTAAAGAAACCTGTCATTTAAATGGACTTATAATATAATAGGTGCATACTACATTTTATGAGTGCTTATAGCTAGAATTAAATTAGAGTACAAACTAAGGGGTACATTTTTTTTTTTTTATTATTATTAAAATAATCCTCGATGTGCATTGACTTACAAGTAGTTCAGTTTAATTTACCAATTGATTTACTATTGGTAATATTTCTTACTTAATTTCAGATTCAATATTTTATTACATATTATTTTTCTTAGAACTACAACTTTGACATTTTTACTTAAAAGTGATATTTCAAATTAAGTTACAAATAATTAGGTAAAGAATTTGAATTATTTGCAACAATGAATTTGAAATGATATTTAATTCAGCCACTTCTTAAAACATTTTTGATTATCGGGTGACATCATAATCTTACTCAGCACCCACATCGAAAAAAAAATTTAAGTTTTGTAAAAAAGTAAAGTTCTTATAACCGTAAAAGACTGTACCTAAGTAGATTTTTGGTTAATTCAATTATTTAAGTTCACTTACTATTTTTAAGAAGATAACAATTTATTTTTACAAAAATATAACAAAATGAGCTCTTATTATCATACCAGTTTGAAGTATGTAAGTAAAATTTTTTCTGATATGGGTGCTGAGATATGCTTATTCTGACACCAGGAAGTGAACAATTATTTATTGAGTAGAAACGTCCTCAAGTTCTGAATTTGTAGTTACAGAAAATTTCAAAATCCTTACTTATTCAAAATAGAGTATAAAAGTTATAAGTAATTATTTTTTAAAAAAAAAAGGGTAGTCAAGTGGTTAAAGCTTTGCTGTACAGTAGAGTACTTAGTAGAGTACCTCGGACATAATTTGTCATACTAAAGACATTTCTTTAATACATTTTTTACTACAAAATAGTTATTAGTATTCATGGTTTTGACAGATTTTGTCAATATTTAAATTTTAAAAATTAATAAAAAAAAATTTATGTAATTATATTTTTATAATTTTAAAAACACTATAAGACTAAATTATGAGAAACTTCTGTATTAAATTTTCAAGTAATTTAACTTAACCAAAAAATTATTTATTATATTTATTAAAAAAAAAAAAAAAAAAGTGAATATTTAAAATTCTTATAAATAGCATAAAATAAGCGAAATATTATGTAAAAAAATGGCAATCTAAATAACTGGGGAAATTTTCAAGTATCTATGAATTACGCTTTTTGAATAATAACAAATATTTAAAGACGTTTGAGGATAAATCGTTATTTTTATTCGTAAAAATTATTAACATTTTTTCCTATAATGACGCTTCATTTTCTTTAAAGTTATTTGAAGAAAAACTTATGGAATACTTTGTGTTGAATTTTTTAATCTTAGATATAAATACTAAAAAATGTATAAATTTTAAACTACAAACTATTTGCAAATTTTCGTGATTTTGTAAAAAATATCAATCAAGTTTATGATTGAAATTTTTCTATAACATTAAAAAGTAATGTCAAACACAAAAATAAAAGTATTTAAATAATTAAATTTAAAAAAAAAAAAACATATAAAAACCAATAGGTACATTCATCACTCTGATTATAATCTTATAATATATAATTACAGCCATCATGAAAATTACTATAAAACTTAAATGTATCGCAATTATAAATAAAGTATACTTTATTAGAGTATGATAATATTTTATATGATAACATTGAAAACCTATTCAAATGTAATATTGATAAATAATTATAAAATTTAAAAAGCAATAAGATCTTATGTGAAATTATTGGAAACCAAGTATAGTTCATTTATTATTTTAATCATACAATATATGCATTAGTAATATCTACTATAAACTGAATTCTAATACATATTACTAATAGAAAATTAAATTGACATATTCGCTTATTTACAAAACCATTTAATGACAGCACTTGGGCAGATTTTTATATTATTTATATTTTATGTTTTCATGTATAATATATATCATATATTGATCACTAGTGCTTGAATCTTCTTGATAGATGCCTTATTTGTGGCATTTTATCTTATACATTAATTAAAAATAAATTATTTATAGCTTTTAACCTGAAAAAAAATACTTAAAAAAAATTAAATACTACTTCGCATTTATAGTTATTAAACATAATACTAAAAATTGTTAATTACTCAAATAATATAATCAAAATAGATATTTAATAGCATAGGTATTTAATAATTTTTAGTACAGTTGTCAATAAAATGATTATGCAGTGTATTTGAATATTTTAATAAATCACTAATCGTTTACTTAAAAATGTTTTCGAAACCTGAAAATCCAGTTTTTAATTTTTTTTATGAACACTAGAACACGCGAATTAGTTAATTAAATCCGATTTAAAATTGTGTCTATTTATGTAAAAGCAACTGGTCCTGAATAGTTCCTTACAAAGCTATCATATATATACAGCTCACATAATAAGTTATAACTACACTGTGTAAGTACTAAGTACACTGTATAGTATAATAATTTTAATTTTATACAAGTCAATTTTAGGGAAAAAACTTATTATAATATATCTATATTAATAGTACATTATATACTAATTTATTTTTTATATTATAGGATTACACAATGGTAACTCTAATTATTAGTTTTGGCATTTAAGATTAAAATATATAATTGATAGGTATTCTTTAATCTAAATATATATTTGATAATGTACCCAATGTAGATTTATCCGTCATTGTCTTAATAATGACGAACAAGAGTAAAAACGTTTTAAAATTAAATATTCTACCTTGACAATTATTACAATACAACAATTGACGACAGTAAATTGATGAACATTCATATGTATTATTGCATCCATTACCTTTTCTATCTTTATATCAACTATTTAACTATATTTACATAATAATGAATTCAATTTTAATAAGTCGCTGAAGACAGTGATGTTGACAACAGAAATTACATACCTATATAATATTATTATTATCATGACTAAGTATACCGTATGTGAATATGTATAATGTATGTATACGTTTATGTAAATATTTACACGTACATATATGTACGTATATGTATATAATTATGTATAGAAGTGTAATAATAATAATAATAATTAAGATTATAATTCGTATTTGAAACGCAATACTTAAGCTCATTTTAAAGCGACTTATTTAAGATTAATTTTACCAAAAAAAAAAATATTTTTTTTCTTGCAATAATCCAATAATTATCATAATTGTATCGGTTCTTATTGTACCTATATATTAATTAGTAAAAATTATATTCAATTATTGTTTAAAATATAAAATTGAAAATTTATACTAAGAGCGCCATCTTACCATAATAACAGAGACTATATCCTATTTAAAAAATAATTAAATTCAAATTGTCTTTCTATTTTTTGTATTTTAGAACAATTTTTATTTATTTTGTTTTCACTTTTGATAATTATAAGCAGATAATGCAGATATACTAAAAAGATTAATAAATGGTAATACCATATTTATTCAACATATTAGAACATTTACCATTTTTTAACTATTATTTTAGCCAGGTGTGAGTTATATTTCGTATTTTAAAAATTATCTTTAATTTACGTTCACATAGTACATTTAATTAAATAATTATGAACATCAAAGATTATATATGTGATTAGAATATATATATAGGCGCCAGGTTTTGTAAATGTCAATGGGGGCCGAATTTACTACTTATTAGCCCTAACTTTTGCCCTTCAAAATAATTTAAATATGTGATTAAAGAGTAGAGACGCGGGAAGTGGACTACATATGTCTATATTTTTAACTGTCTCATCTTAAATTTTGTTCTCGAATCTCGGATATATTATTCTGTAAACATGGTTTGGTTAACTCAAACCTCAATGTTTTCAATGGAGGCTGAACACCAATTTCATCTTTTCAATAGAGGCTGCGGCCCCCGAGCACCCATGCAGTCGGCGCCTATTTAAATATATATTTTACTAGCTGATCCGCACTGCCTTTAAAAAGGAGTAATTATGTTATTTCTTTAATTCAGTAGGTAAAAACACATTTAAGATATATTTTTAGGATAATATGTAATCCCAATGAAAATAAAAATCGTTACCTATGGCACTCCACCATACAGCACCATACAGAGGATAAACACTAGTTCTACGTTTTGTCACCGTGTCCAAAGACCGACACAAAATAGCTAAAATATATTATAATTTTGAATAATAACATTCATTGAAAATAAAAAAAAAGTGGGTAAGTGGGTACCGCTTTGCTGTACATTAGGTTCCGTGTGGATCACTATTATATATTATAGGAGGGTGAAATTTGAATCCAATGATAATCATCATTGTATACGAAAAACGATTCTGAACAAAGATGATTTGCCAGCCTAGAAAATAATTGTCAGTGGTCGGTGAAAAAGATGGTGTATGTTTTAATGGCCTGAATATATCAAAATTTAAGTTCTTTTATAATTATAATAAGCTAAACTTATGGAAAAGCTCGTATTGAATTTTCAACTATTAGCTACTTATACAAAAAATTTTATGAATTATACCTACAAAATAATTTGCAAATATTCATGTTTTTGACGAATTTTTGTCAATATTTGAACTTCAAATGCTAATAAAAAAAATTGTGCCTATGTATTCTTATAATTTTTTAATTTCTATAAGAATAGCTTATGAGGAACATTGTATTCAATTTTCAAGTATTTCTATTAGCCCAAAAAAAATGTTATCGACACTTCAAAAAAAAAATGTTCGTAAAAATTTAAAATTCAAACTCAGTTAAAATTTTTCTTATAATGATACTTCAAGTATTCTCTATTCCTACTTGAAGGAAAATTTATGGAAAACTTAGTGTTGTATTTTTAATCTTTCCTTAGTTATAAACACAAAAAATTTTATGATTTTTCAACTACAAAATTACTTGTAAATTTTCGTGTTTTCGACAGATTTCGTAAAAATTTGAACTATAAACGCTTATAAAAAAAAAAATTGTGACTAACAATTTTTAATTTTTTTTAGCTACAATAAGAACTCATAAGGAACCTTGTATTAAGTTTTCAAGTGTTTTTGGTCATCGACACACTTCAAAAACAAATTCTCATAAAAATCGAAAATTTTTATGGTCTATAAATAACTCAAAAAAGTCAAAATTTTTTGAAAATTTAACTATGTATAGATAACACTATAACATAAACATTTGGTGAAAATTTCAAGTATTTACAACTATATAAAAAAATCGATTTGGTCGAAAACTGGTTTTGCTTAAAAATTCCCGTTTTTCCTTAATTTTTTTTTTTTGGTTTTTCCCGGTGCTTTTGAAAACGATTGGGAAATTCAAAAAATGACCTTCTCAATACATCAACTAGATTTACTTTCGAATCGGAAAAGCTACTGAAGCTGAAAATCGAAGCATTATTTCGACACGTTCTCGTGTACATAGACACAAAAAAAAAAACAACACAACATTGTAAAATCAATACATTCATCGCTTCGCTCAGAATCTAAAATATATATTTTACATTTTTTGACACAACTTATTCATTTTAAATTGTCTTTTTACTTTAAAAACAAAGTATATTTCACAGTGTTAACAGAAAATCTGATACACATTGCACCAGCAGTTTTATTGCTTATCTATCAAATTGTTATATTGAAATATTTGAATGGAATTTCGGTTCATTAACTAAACTGATAATAGTGGAAACACCATGTGACAAATAGTTATAACAATTCACGACGAGTAACTAGTTACCTAGGTATGTTTGAAACTTTGAAAGGTTGACTATAGTATGTTGCAGTTACTATCGAAAAATAAATTTAGTTTTATTTCACGATGATATTGATGAATTTAAAACAAAACTTAACGTAGCGATAATAGTACTTATACAATAATCATAATTATTATAAATACTATAAATATTTATTAAATTTATATAGGCATTTTCTTATTATTATTGCAAATTTATAAAATTGATTCTTCAAATTTTTTTTAATACATTTTTTAAATAATACTCTTTTTTAAGATAAATATTTTAGTAAATTTTAATATTTTGAGTGCCATTTCTGCTACACGTGAAAGAAATTCACTAATTGCCACTCCTTTCCTATTAAATATCATACTAACTCATTAATTCGACTATAATTTGACAAATTTATGAGATATTGACATTCGTTATTTAAACATTATTATTCTCAAAAGTATTCAAGTTAACATTTAATACTAAAACTGCTGCTATGATAGTATGACTTGTCATGGTATATAATTATTCGGTAATCGTTTTCTTTCATTTACCTCAACAGAATTATATAGAAGTACCTATATTAATACCACCCACGTTCTAAACTAAATCCTTTTTTTATCTTTCATATAATTATAATTTGTTTAATAAATAGAAATGTTATATTACTATCTGGTCTGCTGTTATTATTAATGGGTGTAAATTAAGAAAAATACAAATTAATTTGTACTTTAATTTTTTACAATTTAAGAAGCAGGTAGCTATTTTTATATTGTAATATTTTACTCGTGATTTACTATTTGGTACGTACGATGATAAAAAGCTAAAATGAAAATTTCAGGTCAATCATTATAAGTTGTAAGTACTGAAAAACAAAAATTTTTTTTTAGTCATCAACCTCTTTAAGGAAATCCTAAATTAACCATTGCGGCATATTATAAAACTACCTAGATACTAATTATTGTTGAAATTTTTCTTTAAGTCTATTTTTTGAACAGAAATTAAATATAAAAACACATTTTATTTTTTTCTTAAAAACATATTATATTATACATATACATGAGTTCATATCTGCAAACACAGACGATAGTAAATAGGTACATAATAATAAATTTACAATGAATAGTATAATAGGTGTAATACACAATAATGACGATACGATGCAGGGCGTCTTATAAAATGTAAAGGGTGAGATGAAGATTGATACAAGTGAAAAGGATTAAATAAAATTAGTTTAGGACGAAGGATGCGGAACGGTTCTTAGAGGGTGACAATGATAGCATTATTTACTGGTAAATTGGTTCAGGAGTGCTGGGCAGAGAAGCCAATAATTTTAAAGATTCTTGGATCTCGACTGGGATTGGTGGTGGAGTTGGCAGATGAGCGCCGACTGGTCGGTAACCGTTCTCGTCCGAGATGTAACCGGTCGAGATGACTGAACCATCTGGGGCCACGTAGGAACTGGCGCCCTGGACCACTGAGACTGGGCCTTCAGGGCCGGCCTTCAGGTAACCGACTTCTTCTTGTTTGATGCCATTATCGGTTTCAAATCTGCAATGATTTGTTTCACCATCATGTTTTATTGAAGTAAATAATATATGTATTTATGTATGTAAAAATTATTTGTATATATTTAATTATTATTGTACACCCACACAACAAGCGTGTTGTTACGTAATCATCGCACGAACTCATACATATACACAGTTTCAGATCGGAACATTGCCGTCTACTAATAATAATTGTACGTTTTCGGTGAAAGTCGGGGCACTCCGTGACTTAAAACTGAGATACATAAATCACATACAAATCGAATGTTGTGAAATAAGAAAAAGGAACGATCGCATTGGAAATGTGTATTTATAATAAGCGAGAAAGGCTGATAGCGAAACGAGTACCCATTTTGCCTACTCCTAACGCCTTTTTAAAATTGATATCTCAGTTTACACAACCGTATGTAATCTTTAAATTACTACATATTATTAATGAATAAATAAAATATGTACAACATATTACGATACCCGGGGGTTAACAATTGCCCTTAATTGCTGCGATTGTTCATGGGCACGATCGTATATATGCGGTATCATTAGTTTTCACTACTACATGACATAACTACATGATTATATACAACTACTTGTTTGATAATTCTTAAGTACGTCTTTTAGTGTAATATATATACTACGCGGATTTTCATTCCGTAAACGAAATTTCGTTTTAATGGATTCGCAATGTATACCTAAGGCAGTTCGCTGAGTCACTGCAGAGATAACTGTAACCTCGTTACGTAAACCATGTACCAAACTAAAAAAAAATAGATCATAACATTCGGATTTTGATACATGGTATTGATAAATTTAACGACGTTTCTTATACGGAATTTAATATAATAGTACCTATGTGCTGGTAACTATAAATGCGCCATCAAAAACGCTGTACACGAAAACATTGATATAGGTACTGTAGATATATTGTAGTATCAAATTGTTTTACTGGTCATGAATGATTGTTATAATAAAATACAATACCTATGTATAATTGTTAATGATTTTTTTTATAAAATAACATCTTTCAAATAGTTAGGTACACCAGACAAGTGTTTAAGATGCAACTGAAACTCAAAATTAAATCTACTACCTAGTCTAAGAATCGTTTTCCCATTATTTAGCTTGTTAAATTATCAATTTTATAGTTGGGACATCAATACAGCTATCTTATATCAAAATAGTTTTAACAATGTGGTCAAATAATATCAATGCAATATAAACATTTAGAGACATGTCCAACAATATTCTAACTTCAAATAATCATTAAGAGATTGAGAACTAAAAATATAATATATAAAGATAATTATCTCATACTTGTTCTTGAAGGTTCCATCATAGTTTACTTCTTTTTCTTGGTTCAAGATGACGGCCCTAGATTCCGGACCTTGAGCAGGGTAGGCGCTGACCACAGCGGCCAACAGCAACGAAGAAAGGACCAATGTGACCTGTTAATAATACGCCAAACTTGATATCCAAAACACCTAACCGATAAGAAGTCATCGAGACTTAATAAAAAAAAAGCTTTAAAATTCTTACCTGCATTTTGGTAGTTTGTCGTCTGGATGTTGTTCAGTGTTTTACTAAGTACTGTACAATGTGTAATGTTTGAGGATAACGTTGGAGCTGTCTTATATATACACCCATGTGAATCTACACTCGGTAATAATGATGGGGGTATTATACCTGTTTAGAATTTACCATAATAGTGGAGGCGGTACCTACCATCGAGATGGAAAGGTCGTTATGTCAGTGGGTTATGAAAGCGGTCCGACGACATTTATTTTAGCACAGACGCACTATGGGAGATTGTGATAAACACGTTTCGAAGAGATACGAAAACACACGCGTATACATGCATACAATCACATTAGCTCACACTTACACACAAATACGCGTATATTTAAAATTATAAAAGTGCTGAATAGAATAACTAATAAGGGATTAGTTTTGTGACTATACGCTCGGAATAGAAACAATGTGTCCATGAAAAATAATTGGTCCAAAACGTTTTTAGTACAACTTTTGCAAAAAAAAAAAAAAAAATGCATCTATTTAAAACACATACAATTCAAATACCTATTTTATAAATGTAATATAATAGTTAATTCTGAAAAGTGGCTATCACACACATATTTTATAAAATAACTTATACAATGATAATAAAATATATTATATTTAAATTTCAACAAATTACTTACTTGAATTTATGTATTCAAGAATATACGATATATATAACAATATATAAGTAGATAATAAAATATAACAATATTGTTACTAGATATTTTAAAACTTGAATACTTTTATAATTTAAAATAATAGTGTTCATAAATAAATATAAATGTATTCTTATATTAACAGCCAATATTAATATTATTTAAAAACATATATAATTAAAAGTTGAAAGCTCGTTAAAAGAAAAGAAGTTATTTAATTAAATTGTAAAAGCAAGAAATTAAATTAAAAATGAATATTTATAATTTGAATAACCAATCATTTTATGAAATAATTATTTTTAATATGTAGAGCAGTTTCAGCTACTTGTTTTAGATTCGTTAATGTTGAATATTAATCAACATAGGTCCTACGTTATAGGTTATATGATATTATTACTAGTTCGTAGTTACTTCATTTACTCTTTTTTGTCTATACCATACATCAACTTATAAACTTACATATTTTGCATTCCATTGAATTATTTGATCTTTATTTAAAAAAAAAAAAAAATATAAAATACTTTTAAAACAACTTTAATTTTTAGAAAATTATACTATGTGACTCTAGTACTCTACTAAGATTTCTCACAAATCGCCATTAGTAATTGTTTTTAAAACAATTTTTTTTTTTTTAATTTGATAAAATTAATTAAATATGATATAAATAAGTGTATTAAACGACAAACACCAACATATTATACAGTGTACCGTAAGGATTTACACATTGCAATATCTCCTGAAGTAATGGAGAGTAGAGACATAATTTATAATACTTTTTTTTTAATACTCACAGGGACAAGTATTACAAGTATTTCATATTTTAATGTTTTGGTAAAAAAATTGAAAAAAAAATTTTATTTTATTATTTTTAAAAAAACTATACATACGTTTCAGTATTTCATTTCCATTAATTTCATAATTTTTAATATTTTATTGTAGTTTCGAGAAAATATTTGATATTAAAAACACAGTGCCAGCGATATCAAACATCGTGGAGCGCAATTTTTTTGAAAATAATTAAATAAAAAATTATTTTTTTTTAACTTTTTTTACCAAAAAATCAAATTAAATTAAAATATGAAATAGGTACTTGTAATCATTGTCTTTGTGAGTCTTATAAAAAAATAGAATTATGATATTTCCATTATTTCAGGAAATATCACAATGGGTAAATCTTTACGGGACACTCTATATAATAATTATATATATTATTGTATATTTTAATACATCTAGAACCTAAAAAAAAAAAAATATTTTTATTCGTGTTTTTTAAATAATTGATAAGAATAGTTAACTTTTATTAGCTTAATTTATCTCAAACTATATTCAAAGTTAAATTTAGAAAAAATATCATAATGTTTTGTTAAAAAAAAATAACCTATTATTATAAAAGGAGACAGATATGGTAAATACCTGTATTAAACTAAATGAATATTTTTACAGTATAAACACTCATTATTTCGAATAATATTAACGTTTATAAAAATATATTTTTACTTAATTTTAAATCAATGAAAAAATAAAAATTTTACTATTTTTTATCGCTATAATTTTTTGAATTTTTGAGTTAAAAATATTTTTACTTTTCTAGGTACCATGAAAAAGAATATTTATTTGATAATTCTGATTTTCAAAACAATATTTTGCTTAAAAGCAAAGCATTAAAAATATACGAGTACTTATTCTGTCATGTAAAAAAATATACACGATAAAATTAGTAATAAATGTATACATAATATATACATTAATTGTTACTACCTAGTAATTAAAATAGAATCACATAAAAAACAATATTTGAAAAAAAATTATATTTTATTTTTAACATTATGAATATTTATTGTTAAAAGAATGCTCTCTGTTTATAATTACGTTAAATTCGTACTATAAGTATAATCATGTTAATTTTTAATAACAAATAAAACTGAATATAATGGGCATCATACATATTCGTGAACTGTACGAATTTTTAGATTCTGAACAAAGTGATTTTACAATGATGTGTGTTTTATTTTTTGTGTCTGTGAACAGCATAACTAGTCGAAATAATGTTCCAATTTCAAACTTTGGAGGTGGTTTTCGATGTAAAAGTGAATATCCTTGGTGCATTATAGAGGTCAAAAGTAAACATTTTCCAACAGTTTTCAAAAAAATGATGGAAAAACGGGAATTTTTACACAAAATCAGTTTTCGACCAAATCGATTTTTGTATATAATTGTAATTCCAAAACTAAACACTGTAAATACTTGAAATTTTCACCAAATGTTAATGTTTGAGTGTTATCTATATACAGTTAAATTTTCAAAATATTTTGACTTTTTTTGAGCTATTTATAGACAACTGAAATTTTCAATTTTTCTGAAAAAATTTTTTTGAAGTGTCGATAACATTTTTTTGGCCCTATCAAAATACTTGAAAATTTAATGCAAAGTTTCTCATAAGTTATTCTTGTAGTGATTAAAAAATTATAAGAAGACATAGGCACATTTTTTTTTATTAGCATTTAAAGTTCAAATATCAACAAAAATTTGTCAAATTCCTGAATATTTGCAAATTATTTTATAGGTATAATTCATAAAAATGTTTGTATAAGTAGCTAAGAGTTGGAAATTTAATACAAGGTTTTTCATAAGTTTAGCTTACAATAATTAAAAAAGAACTTAAATTTTGATGCATTCAGGCCATTAAACATAAACCACCTTTTTCACCAACCACTGGAAATTATATCCTAGGCTGACAAATCATCTTCGTTCAGAATCGTTTTTCGGTATACAATAATAAATATCATTGGATTCAAATTTAACACTCTCATAATATATTATAATAATGATCCACACGGCACCTAATGTATAGCAGAGCAGTACCCGCTTGCCTGCTTTTTTTTTTATCTATATTAAGAATGTACAACGTAAACAGAAAATGTATCTACCAGTATTTTGTAAATTATTTAATGAAATCAAAGCGTGACAACAAAAGAGTGACACAGTTTTCTGATTATTTAGTAAACGTATATTTAAGTAAACAAGATCAATATCCATCTGAAATATAGGCTCAAGCATCAGCAGATCTAACTTTAACCACTATTACATGCTAGTCCTTTAATTCTCATTTTAATTCTAGCTTTTATATAACTTATCCAAATTTTTTATGTTTATAGAAAAGTTAAAAAAATTCAAGTAATTATATATTAATAATTTAAATAGTGTAAATTTAATGAACCCTTTAACATCATAATTTAAAACTAAAAAAAAAATATAAAAGTCACAAATTTTAATTAATAAATACAATTGTGATGAAACACTAATTAATGAATATGAACCAACAATGTATTATTGTTTTTTTCTTAATATTGAACTTTTTAAATTATTTTTTTTTTTTAATTTTTAATTGTATTCTATTAATGGGTCCATATTATGTAGCTGTAACAAATTAAGTATATGGATTAGAGATTGTAATATTAATATATATTATATTTTGTAAATAAAAATTATATTATAATAGAACATATTATTTCATTTTTTATTTTTTATTTTCTGTGCATGTATAAGAATTAATAATTATACCTTTGGATTCTTTATAGAAACTGATTGTAGCTACTTAAATAAATGTAAATTTATAGTTATTGATAAAATAAATATTTTAAATATTTATAAATTATATAATTTCTTTAAAACCACTTTCGAAAAATATCCATCTATTATAAAAAATATATAAAATAATATATTCCATGATTGTATTTTATATATTCGTATTAGGTATATAATTTTTATTAATTTTAATATATCCTCATACTTTATAATTTATAACTCATAAAACATTGTGATAAATATAGATGCAATACAAATAAAATATGTATCACCTATGTGTTATTTTCTTAAGTAAATATTTATACAATGAATGGTTATTGATAATTACATACTTTTATTCTATCAATCGACCATCTTTTATTAGGTAGCCTAATCAAATAAATAATAAAGATATTAGATATATATCATTCAATATACGTGTCATTGTTTATTCAATACGGTTAGATAAAATTTAATTTTAAACTCCGCCTGAACTATAATATACATATATCATATTATAAACGAGTACAAGTTTAATTTTGTCAGTTGATAACAAAACCTTCATTAGTATCGAAATGTATTTACATATTATTATAATATGCGTTGTAAAAGTATAATATTTATTGGGTGATATAAACGTGTGACTGAAATGGTAACAATTATCATCATATGTCTTGGTGTCTTGGGCTTGTCACGGATGACACTTCTTTTTTCTTCTTATAGGTGTGCCCACGACCATGGACGATTTGACACTCGAGTTAATTTATACAAGATTACATAAGTCAAGCAACAACTACTAGTTCAATATGAACAAACAATGCTGATTAGTTGATTTGAAGACACACATGCATGTAAAAAGAAAGGTGGTTGTGTATATTGTGTGTTATATGTACAAGGCGTTATTTATACAAAAATAAATTTTTATTTAATTACGAAAATAAAAATTATATGAAAATATTATAAATTATTTGAATTTAAGTTATTAGAATCATAATTTCATTTAATAAGCCGATGCAGCAGGAGACTTTTTGTAAGCCGATGCACTTTGGCTTTGGTAACCTTGTGGTGACTTGTACAATTGACTGGCGGAAGAAGATTGTCCATAAGATTGTTCATTAGCTTCCGCACCATATCCAGATGGACCCTGTGGTTTCTGATAACTTGATTGTTTTGGAGCAGAAGTAGATGATTGACCATAAAAGCTAGGGCCAGACGATTGTCCATAAGAGCTAGGGCCAGACGTTTGTCCGTAAGATCCAGGGGCAGATGTTTGTCCGTAAGATCCAGGGGCAGATGTTTGTCCGTAAGATCCAGGGGCAGACGTTTGTCCATAAGATCCAGGAGCAGACGTTTGTCCGTAAGATCCAGGAGCAGATGTTTGTCCATAAGAACCAGGGGCAGGTGTCTGACTATTGGCTCCTGATTCTTGTCCATATGAAGATGAAGCACCATTTTGTCCATAAGCTGACTGTTGCTGTTGATATGCTTGTTGTGCAGCCTCCTCAGCAGCATTCTGTTCTAACGATTGAAGAATTTCAGCTGGTATTGGTGGTGGTGTAGGTAAATGAGAGCCTTTTGGAACAAATCCATTTTCATCAGCAGTATAAGTTACTGTAATGAGTTTTCCGTCTTCTCCTGGGTAGCTGAAAGATCCATAGACAGATTGAATTCCTTCTGGGCCACCTGGCTTAAGTTGACCATATTCTGATACCGAAATACCATTGCCAGTTTCGTAACTAAAAACATTTATGTTATCAAATATTTATTATCTAAATATTATCTTTAAAATATTACCTGTAGGAGTACGAACCATCACCAAGATTTGGTTGGTTGGACTGAGATAGAATTGGAATAACTTCGGCGGGTCCAGCAACATTTCCTGGTGCAAAAGCGTTATATCCATTACTAGCTGGCTTGTAAGCATCAACCGGCACACTAACAGGAGCATTTGGTCCTTTAACATTTTCATATTCAGATCCAGATTTTTGATATAATGTAGATGATACAGGCTTTGTACGGGGACGTTGACCATATGATGATTGAGCAGATTGTGATTGGTACTGTGTTGATGGTGCAGATGTTTGGTATGATGGTGCAGCAGTCGATTTTGAACCATACGATGCTGGTGAAGGTTGATAACTGGATTTTGCGCTTTGTGAATATGTTTGTGCAGCTGGAGTTGATTGGTAAGAAGAAGCAGCAGCATTAGATTGGTAAGATGCAACACCCGACTGGTAATTAGATTGTCCAGCTTGAGAGTATAATTGTGAGTTTAGAGAAGCAGATTGGTAAGACCCAGAACCAGATGGGTAGTTAGACTGTGGACCTTGAGAGAATGTTGATGATGCTGGAGCCGATTGGTATGAACTAGCACCAGATTGGTAACCAGACTGAGCATTTTGTGAATATGATGGTGCAGCTGGAGCAGATTGATAAGATCCAGCGCTAGATTGGTAGCCAGGCTGTCCAACTTTTGAGTATTGTAAGCTTGCTGGAGTGGACTGATAAGAAGCAATGCCAGACTGGTAGCCAGACTGTGCACCAGATCCTGCGCCTGATTGATAACCAGAGAATGCATTAGTTTTGTACGCTGGAGCTGAGGTCGATTGTTGATATGATCCAGGAGTGGATTGATATCCAGTAGCTCCACTACTTTGGTATCCAGTGGGAGCTCCAGATGAGTAAGATGAACCTTCTAAAGGATATTTTTGGTAACTACCAAAATTGCCTTGATATGGTGAAGAAAGGGAAGATGGTGTAGTCGAAAATCCATAACCAGAAGACGTTTCAGATTCATAACCTTGTGGATGAGCCGCCGCAAAAGCGACAAATGCAATAAATAAAAACTAAAAAACAATAGTTAAAACGAATTAAAATATATTTTAGTACAATATATTTGTCTAATAACAAAACAATATATATAATATATATATACATAATATATAATAAATAATAAATATATATAATACATATGGGCGTATTATGCATAAATTAGTTTTACAAACTTTACTGCCTCCTACTCTTATAATTGGTATTTACCAAAAATGATAATGAAATAAAATTTTTATTTGTGAAAAATCATAAATACTCGTACATTTAACATCATTATCAAAATCTAAACAATTTATAAATCCTGTGTAGTAAATTTATTGTTGATAATCAGAATGTTATAATCAAAGTTAGTTGGTGTTTTTAAAATATTATAATATTATATATATATTCAATATTATTAATAACCCAACTATTTAATTTTTGTAAAATGTTTTTATACTAAAAGTTACTTGTTTTTTTAAATAGTTAAGTTTCTGAAATATGTTTTACTTCCTAGTATTAATGGGCAAGTCAAGTTATTCAATAAATAATACCATTATTTGGTTTAAATAAAAAAAAAAAATGTTGAAGTATATGTTGTTTATATTAATTAAACTAACTGTTTGTTTACCTATTTCAACATAATTTATAATTTTTATAAATATTTATTATAATTTTACAAATGTATAGCTACAAAAATAAATAAATAAATACAGATAAATAAATAATTGTATGTAAGTATTAACTAATAGGTACCAATATAATATTATAAATAATAAAATGTAAAAAAAAAAATTACCAAAAAAACATTTTTTTATGGTAATATGGTAAATAAATTGTTATTATAGACATGTAAAATATTTTTTTCAGACATAAATAAAATTTAAATTTATAGTATTAAAGCTTAGTAGTAATTATATAAAAGTGGGATTAGTAAATAAGAGTTTTAATGGGTATATTTTTAATAAATTATTTTAGTAGGTATGCAAACTGCAAATTGAACCTTTTAATCCAACAGCTATAATATTATTATTTTAATAATGAATAATAATCAAAATAGTAAAATATAAAAGATGAATTTAAATTTCACCAAAAAAGCACGATTTATTTATATTTTCATTTTAAAAATTTTATATATTTTGAAACATAACTCATTAGAAATGTTATTTTTTGATTTAACTAAATGTTTAAACATCTAAGTCGGTTTAAATATATTAGTTAAAAAAATATATTATAAAGTTTATCTTTACACATAACTACTACATAAAATGTATTGAGGTTTTTTTTTTTTTATAAAGACTAGTAATATACACGTTATAAGAAAATATTACGGAAATTATATTACAAAAGCTTAAAATGTTCATCATTAAAATCATAACACAAAATCAATCAATTTAATTGAACTATTTTAGCTTAATATAAGACTAATGTAATAGTATAATGTGAAACTTTATGAGTAAGTACTAGTGTACTACCAACCATAAAGCTCCGCAAGACGTGCGACGTACCTACGTATTAAATATAGAAAACAAACGATAAAAAATATTTTGGATTTTTATTTCTTATTTACGAGAACCACAAGCACAACGTTTTTAAGTTAATTATATATTACGTTTGAAAATACGTGTTTGATCTAAGTAATAGCTGCTGTGTAGGTGTCAGATACCTACCTACGTATATTCTATCGTAATAAATTTAACAGCTTACCATCTTCATGTTGTTGGTGCGAAATAGCGTGTATGGCGTATCTACTCGGAGTCGTAAGTCTTTGAAAACCAATAGACGACGATAACTGAACTGACGATGGATCGGTATCCGACGTCTATATATACGATGATGAGTCGGGACGATTGCCGAATAGCTGGTACGGTTTGCGCGTGAAGGAGGTGTTCGGCGGCGGCAGTGGCGCTGCCCCTACCCCAGTGACGCCCTGTGGCCAATCCGATTTTGACTTGAAAAGACTAATGTAATTTTTTTTATTACGATTATTATTATGATTATTTTTTATGACGTGCCGCCGACACGACTACGTCAGGCAAAGACTAATTAGAACGGCCGCCGTGCGTGTGACAGGTGTAGGACGATATAGTATAATATTATATTATGCATACCAATAACGCATAATATTCTACATTCTGCCTTGATCATCCGATTGATCAATGGGTATGCCTGTCGACGACAACTCATATATGACCCAGTTCGATGCTGCTCACGATGATGACACCAGGCCATTTTTTATGATTTACACGTACACTACACACCGCGCGCGTGCTAAAGGATTGCCTCCGCCGTGGATAATCATAATAATAATATGATCGTCGATGAATTCCGACAACGCCGATGTGATCGATGATACGTTCATTCGTAATTCTCGGCTTAGTATTTTGGAACGTGGCTCAAATTGTCTGATATTACCAAAATCGGTTTTCATGGCGATTCGGCGACTAACGCGGCAACGCATGTCTAGTACACGGTTAAGAATTAACTTAGTTTATTTAAGATTTGTAAATCGAAACCAGGCAAACCACACTGTCTTTAATTGAAAAAAGTTTATTTCAAGTAGAGCAGTATTAATCAACTTTTCATGAGGTAAATACCCAGTGATTTACCTAATAATCAACGACTGCTAATTTATTTACTATTTTATTTTAATGAACGAGAACATAATATAATAATATTTAACGTTTTTTAATACAAATTCAGAAATTTTTAAGTACATTAAGATATTAAAAGCGCTTTTATTCATTTGAGAAGAAATGAAGACGTTATGTTTTTTTGCAAAATTGTTTGTCATGATGATTAATAATTAGTCATTATAGGGTGAGACACAATACTAATATATTATATAAAATAAATCAGTATAATATTATATTATAAGGATAATTGAAATAAAAATGCAATGTCGTTGCTTACTGTTGGCTTTTCTAAAAACTTATTTTCATTCGAATGAACTTGTTTTCGTATAGGCACATTTTAGAAACCGGTTATGTATGTAAGTAATTAAATCAGAGATATCAATGTGTGATAATCGATAATATGGAAATAATAATTTAGTATAATGTTATAGTATATATTGTATTAGAACGGCAGATTCCGGTTACATAAGCATTGTTTTAGTCGAAATACTCAGGCAATCAATCATATGAGCATATTATAAACACAAATCAGTTTGGATCTTGTACACCAAAACGATTTGATTTCCACTCATTAACCAAACAAAAAACATATTTTGTGGAAATACTAAAACATACGAAATTTGAGAGTTTAAATTTTTAGATATTATAAATTATTACAGTGCATAATATTTTATGATATAATATATTAATATATTATAATTTTTCCAAACTATGTACGAACAAATATGATATGATAAATACGAGCACTGCTCTCATGCATAGTAACTGATAAATTCTTCGAAACAACTATTATGTATAATAGCTAATGACATGTCATATTAGCAGTTGGTAATTATCCTAATGATACTACTATACACTCAGTGCTAACGTCTTTCAATTAAGCTCGTAAATAAATGAAAACTACATAGGTTAATCATTATCATCGACCGAGCTAAATCAAATTATTTTAACAGACACTGTACCTAATTGTTTAGTTGAACAACACAAACAATAATTCATGTTTTAAATTGAAATAATAAACGCAGTTATTTTTTTCAAATTACCAAAAAACATTATATTTTTACAATAACAAAAATATAATGTTAAATAATGGATATTATTTTAACATTTAAAACAATATTATGAATGTAATATAGTCGTGGATTTCGATTATTACTTATTAGGCCCTCAAATCACCTCACTAATATCGGCGAAGGGTTTGTGCATTTTGAGATTAAAATACATTGAATTAAAACAATTATATTCCATGGAGTAGGTTAGGTTAGGTTTGGAGATACTATTAAGAAAATTACCCCTTCAAAACAATACATATTCAAAAGGTTTTTTACTTTAAAATTATAATGCAACTTTTGAAATACTTCTTTTACCTAAAAATGTTTATTGGAAAGTAAGAAAGACTTAACTATAAGATCAAAAAATAATAGCTATGAAAAGTACGAGTAATACTGTAGTGAAACCAATGTGATAACTCATATTTTGCTAGAATCTAAAAGTTTTTTTTATTTTTATAAAGAAATTTAAAAAATATATGGCTTCTTATTAGTATTGTAAGGTTTTTATGTTACTTAAAAGGTTTACAACACATAAATTACGAACATAAATATTTTTTTAAATTATCAATAACCGACAATTTTACATAGATACATATTTTATTATACATGCATATTTTATTTTCAAATGCATCGTTATTAATCAAGAATATTACTCATTCTTCCGGCACAATAGGCGTGAGCAATGGCAATTATATCGATGATTATCACTAATATAAAAGCTTAAGGATAACATTGAACAAATATTACACGTATATGAAAAGTACTCAAATTACATTGAAAATAATTGATGATGTAATAGAACTTCGTATATGATATATATATATATATACATAATTTTAATTGTTTAAAATAAAAAAAGGAATTCAATTAGGTATAGGAAATGCAATAAGGTAGCGAGGCGAGTTCTAAAATCTTTCAAGAAAAAATGATATTCAACAATTATTATATAAGCAATGCTTATTAAGCATAGACAAATTGAGCATAAATCAGTTCGAAAGTTACCTTCGAATATTATGTGATCAATTAATCAATAACATATCAATCTTGGAAATATTATTATTTATTAACAACAATATTACGATGATACGTTTATAAGGCTAAAAGTTTCAGTACAGTTATGTATTTTTTCATGTCAACGGAATATAGATGGTTTACCGTGAAAAGTCGTGACATAAAAAAAAAATGAATCATTAATAAACATTAATAAACACTTATATAGAATTATTTTTGATCTATCCTTAATCATTACCGTTCTCTGCAGTAAATCGAAGGTTTTAATTTTTTACGTTTTATACTTTTACAAATTAAAAACATTTTAACAGATTGGTACTACTTAAACACACACTTTACACAACAAATCGATTACAATCGTTTTGTATTATAATTTATAGTACATACATATATATGATCAAATACAATATTATAACCAACATATTGTTATTTGTATATGAACTTATTTTTAATTTAAAAACACGTATTATTTCAAATTTTTATTTTTTTAATACATTACATGCATTGTTAAATACATGAAAACTTTGAAAATATGTATTTTTTTAAATAGGAGTACCGATACATGATTGTAAAACAATGCATTGATGATAAATGTATAACAATTCACTCTATAATTTATTTAATACAACCGCCTAAAGTGCAATAGGTCATACCATAAAATAATTTATACTATGTTATTAAGTAATATTTACCAAAAACTTAGGACCTTGAATAATGTTACCAAATTAAGGATTATTATCTAAATTTAAGATCATATTTTCCCATTAAATCTTTCAAACGAAACGTGAAAGCTATGTATAAACAAAAAATTAGTTTTTATTCGAATAAATTTCCAAAGAAAAATGAATGTACCTATAATAAAAAAAAAGACAGAGAAATGGATACCGTTCTGCTCGAATGGGACGAGTTAAATTTGAATTCAATCACATATCATTGTATGCGGAAAATGATTTTGAGCGAAAAATATCTCTCAACCTATATTACTAAATATACATATTTCGTGATATATTATTTTTGATATAGCTATTAACTTTATATATTTAATTTTTAAAATTACGGTAGGTATTTAATTGGCTTATTTTTATCTGAAAATATTGCATTTATTATATCAATACTATTTAATTATTGTAATTATACATGTTTATACCATATTATGTCAATTTATATAACTCAAAATATAATTATATTTTTCTATAAATACCGTAAAACAGTAAAAATAGTTCTGTATTAAATAGATAAATATAAATCTTAAAATAAATCAACAATTTAATTGCATATAATAAAATCCATTATAATATTATGTAAGTAAAAGATTTAATTTCTCACTCATAATGTATTTGAATTATAACAAAATAATTAACATCATTATTTATTATTTAAATAAATAATTTTTCCAAAATTCAAACTTCTAATGCATATGTATTTTTAATATTTTTATATAGTTATAATAATAATATAGAAATTTCCAAGAACTTTAACCCAGCAAATAATTTTTTTATCGACATTTATAGAAAAGAAAAATTTTAAATATTTAAAAATTACCATATCTATAAACAGCTTAAAAATAGTTGAATTTAAAAAAAAATTATCATGTAATGATAATATAAACATATTTTGTTGAAAACTTCAAGTACCTACCTATCTATGATAGTTTTTTTTAAACAATAAAATATCGATTTGGGAATAAATAATTATTTTACGGGTGAACATCGATTTTTGTTTTTGTTTTAAAATGTTTGAAATAATTTCTCATGTACAGGTTGAAAAACTAAAGAACTTTGAATTTCAAATCTTATGAATAAGAATAAAAAATGTTATGAATTTATATTTACAAAGTCATTTACTGATTTTTTAATTGTGTCAAAATTCTAATTTTGAACTCTTATAAAAATTAAAGCATTTTATCAGCTATCTATTGTGTACACATAGACCCCCTCAAAAAAATACTTCATTGTAAAATCAATAAATTCATTACTCCACTCAGCATCTAAATAAGCAGAAATACGAATAATATTATAGTTGTATTAAATTATGAAAATGATTAAAATTATTGAATATTATTTAACAGCCCGGAGTTAATAACAGTAATTTAAATTATAATCTACTATTAAAAATATATTTAAATATTATTTTAATATTAATACTTACCAAAACCAAACACTTGATGGTTGATGTTTATGTTTTAGGTATCTAATATATGACAATTTTGGATACAGAACTGAATCTCCTATGATTTAAATGTTAATAATTCACATTAATTTTTAAATATGCGAATATTTATGAATATTAATAATATTCAGTCATTTAAATATTAAAGATAACTGTCAGTGTAACGAATTGTATACTAAAAATTAAAGAATACTATTAAGTTTTTTATTATTTTAAATACAAAACTGGATGAAGTATTTACCTATTCTACAAATATTAGTTAATTATAATACTTAGGTATAATATATACAAAACACGTGACAAATTCATCGGATAACATTTAGTATAGTGAAATGACAATCTTTTCCCGCCATCAACATAGACTTCAATATAATAATGTGCATACTATTTGTAGATTACTCATTCGGCATCGAGATATTTACGTATAATTATGATGTAACTATTGTAGGTATACTGAATCAGCTATTGTTTAAAATAGTGTTTCACAATGCATTTGAAATTTTAAATGAATAAAATAATTTGTAAAATCATTACGGAACTCTGACATCAATGGAAAAGCTGGATAAATAATTATACAACACTTTATATTTATATTTTGTTGTAAAACTGCAAGCTTTATAGTTTATATACTTAGATACTATAAAATTACTTCATACGAAGTGTTTATTACTAGAAGAAAATAATTTTTATGATTATTCATCAACGGCAGTCCATTTGCACTGTCAATTTCAGCTTAACATATGTGTATGATAGTTCATTGTCATCAGTACTTTTCTCCTAGTAGAATATTATTATAACAATAAAATTTTAAGTATGAGTTAACAAATAATTTATATTTTTACGATAATACGTAAAAATACAATCCAATCATAATAGTTAACTTCGACATATTTTAGCATTGTAATTTTAAAAATAATCATTCACACAAATAAATTAATGATGAAAGACGTTAAATAATCGTTGATAACAATTTTAAAAGTAATTGCTTGATACAATTGCATTACTATTTTAATGAAAAAAATCAATAAGAAGTTAGTATTTATTAACATTTATGATTTGAAAAAAATAAAACTAAAATCGCAACTGATTCTAAAGTATTACAATGTAATATTTATATCCTCCTAAAGTCCTAAATTAATTATAAGATAAATAAAAAATAAGCTCTAGAAAATAAAAAATAAGAACATTTTACATTGTTATAGAATATAGATATTGAAGTTCAAATTTGGACATATCCAATGGACAATGGACATACTATGGATAAATCACATAAATAAATAATGAAACGAATTTTATTTTAGGCAATATTTTCAAAATATATAGCTTAATTTAAAAATATTACTTATTTATACCATGAACCAATTCACACAATTTTACGAGAGGTGGTATTAACTCGAAAGTTAATAACAATTATATAATATTGTATAAATTGCAATATTTTCTGAAAAAATTAAATCTACCTACCATAAAACTATTAATCAAATAAACTATTTTAAATTTTTAATAGCAATATCAAAAACTATTATGAAATATAGGCTTAATAATAATAGGCTAACAAATAGTCTCTGCTCAGAATATTTTTGCGTTTACAATGATACATAATTTAATTCAAATTTAATACACCTATTACAGTGACCCAATTATTATCTTAAGTACAGCAGAGCGATGGCCACCTGCTAACTTTTTTTTTAAAACTTAATTTACAGAAAAATACATAGTACATATTTAATATTTATATGAGTAATGAGTTATAGCTAGAGTAGTTCGTAAAATCAGTTGATTAAAATATAATTGTTTTTAATCGTTAACATCATTATATATTTTATCTCATGAAAAATGGTCATAATTCACAAATAGTTCATAACCATCAGTAGGCAATATAAAGTAATATTAGAAAATATTTGTAAATAATATATATTATACAACATTTAATTAAACATTAACCAACTTTCAGTTCATTAAATCGTCGGTTTTATTTTATTGGTACGACGACGTAACGTCATATTTATTTAACGAACCATCTCTAGATTGCGATCAACGACCACTTTCAAAATCGATGTTATGTGTGAGTTTTATTTAAATAAGTGCTTGTAAATTTATTTTTATGCGAAAATACAGCTGGAGTTTGGTACACAAGTCGATCGAAACTAAAAAGAAAAAACCCGTGAGCAAAATGCCATCTTAGCGAATAAATCGTTTCGAATCCATTAATAATGCGCATACAAAAAAAAAACACGTAAAATAAACTTTATATATACATATATACACAATACACATATATAGTTACTATCTAATAGCATGAGGATCGGAGCCAATATCTAAATAATAACAATATCAGAAGTCCGCTTATTAATTATATTGATATTATTTATTTGACGCAGTCAGTTGTTGAATACCAAACAAGCTTCCTGGGGTGCACTGTGATCATCACGTACAAATGCGTGATTTGTTTTATCATTAACTATGCCATTAAAAACACTAATATATTATAGACTTAGACGTCTCTCTCTCTTTTTCAGCACATTCATGTAGTACTATGCACGACTACCACCGAGGCCGGATAATCACCGTACTCGACGTTCTGTCATATCGCAGGTTTTAATTAGACTATAGCCTCACGTTATAATATTAGATATATCTGCTCACCGATGTAAATTGAATTGGGCTTAGGAGGGAGCTTTATCCCCTCTCCCTCAATCTACCAATACATTATACAATTTAATCGACTGTTCTACGGCTGTGCACGCGCCGTTTAAAAAAAATACTAATTAATTAAGTATCTTTTTAGTGGAGGTTTAAGGATAGTAGTTAATATATTGAAAAATATATCAACTATAATGATATGTCGTTGTAATTTATAATCACTAATTTAAATTGATTTTTGTGATATCTAACAGGAGAATCGATTTATAATTGTAATTATTAATTAATAAAAAAATATATTTCAAAGTGCTTTCATCGGAAAGTCTCTTAAGTATCTTAAGTACGTTATTCAAACCATTATAATCACTGTAATTACTTACACTTTTTGTTCTTCTCGTAGGAGATAACAGATTGTGAATTATATTATGAAAAAAAAAAACAAAACATTTGTATTACCGTCTTCTAGTAGTCATTAAAAAACTGTTTGGAAATACTAATCTAAATTTATTGTCGAAGATATAGAAGATGGGCTAAACCCTGAATCTCAGTTTTTCATAAAAAAAAAATTGAATGATGGGGTTCAAGTCTATGATTTTATCTCCTATTTGAGCCTATAATAGATGCATAAGCTGAGAAATAAAACAATAATCGCAATCGGTTGGATTTTACACTTCATGATAATATTATATCGGTCAGCACAATATTGCAATTCATACCTACCAGGACGGATAATAAAAAAAAAAAAAATCGTACAATTAAGAAACGATTATTGCTCTGTATATAATAGCGTATACGACGGAGGAGTATAACGGACCAGTTTATTAATAAATTGTGTTCTTCGTCTTGTGAAACACCATCGATCATCACGCGCGCCGTGGATCGGCCCCGGAAAAATTTATTAGCGAATACGCCGAACGGCCGCGCGCCACTCGAAAATCAGAATTCAGAACAAGTACGAGCGCGCGCGCAACACGATCCGTTGCGTGACATCGATAAGCCATCGCTGCCGCTCTCTTGTAATGATGATAAAAAATAAAATTAAAACTCCGTTTAGTACGTGTAAGTGATTACTCTTATAGTGTATAATAAGAGTAGTAATAATTGTAATAATATATATCATCTATCAAGAGAACTGGTTTTTTTTTATTATTATTCTGAAGGTGTCGAATGCACTAGACTCATATGCACATGACGTAATATTATAATAAATAAGTCATCTTGATACCAAGAGCCTAGTAAATTGGGGTTCACTATAGTCATGTATAGCATATATTATGATAGTATACATTATGTTAAGCACAATAGGTACACGTCAATGAAAAAAAAAAAAATGTTTAAAAAGTCGTGCAGACAGTACGGCACGGGACAGTAGGTACTCCATATAATATCGTCCCAACAGGCAACAAAACATTAGTGTAGTAACCAATATAGGTAATTCAAAAGTCATTTATTTTTAGTTACACCCAGCACACGTGATTTCTTATAGATAGTAAAAGTTACGTCGTTGACCATGCACTAGTGTTTATTTATTTTATATATATATAATAGTATATAATAATTGGATGCAAAATTCTATATTATCGTTTAACGTTGTGCAAAATCTAAACTATCTCAAGGCACAGACTTTAATCATATGACTACGACATTGATGTTTTGATGGTGCGATTTGATATGGTTACTTCAAAGATTTTTCAAACCGCCGTTCAAAGTTGTCAGAAACTTCGTTATTTCCCTGGCCCCTATCCTTGTGCATCATTTCATTCCATACATACATTATATGCCTATATGCCTATTATAGTATTATACCTATACTGGACGATTCTTTTAAAAGTTAATTTTCAATAGCATAAAAATTATTAAACGTTATTGCTTTTTTATACTTATTTTAAAGTTTTCACAAGTCAAATTATATTTTACTATTTTTTATCGTTTTTATTTTTAAGAATATTAGCTTACTTTATCGGTAAAACTAAAGTTTAATTTTTCTGAGAATAACTATATACAAAATGATTCACCTAAGTATGCTAACTTCCAATTTTGTCTGTAATAATCAATTATAATTATAGTTTTAGAATTTTTAACATACTTACTAGAAGACCATTATTTTAGATTCTGAGTGGAGCAATTGTACCTATTAAAATGTATGTGTTTTACAAGTTCATGAAAATTTAATACGAGGTATTTCTTATAAATTTTTCATTTGACAAATAAAATATATCAAAAATACATTATCTCAATATTTTTTTTTATTAGCATTTAAATTTAAAACTTTTATAAAATTTATAAAAAAAAATTTTCTTTTATCTAAATTTTAAAAATTCAATAAAAAATTTGCATGGGTTTTTACTACCTATAGTAAAAAATCTGGAAACTCACATTATTTTTTTATAAATATTTAAACTTTAAATATATTACTCAATTGTAAAGTATACATTTCTTCTCAAATAATTTTTACATTTTGTTATAATTTCGTACTTGAAATGTTTACCACATTTTTATATAATCATTTTCTATATACAGCATTTACAAAATATTCTGACTCTTTTTGAGTTACTTTTAGATATTTAAATTTTAGATTTTTTTTGACATTTTATGTCTTTTCTTTGGCACATAGATTCGAAAAGCGTTACCGAAAAAGCGTAACGGGAATTTATCTACCTTGGCACACAGAATCGAAAAGTGTTATGTTATGTTACGGTTACCCTGGTTACCTGGTTACCCCTGGTAACGGGAAATTATCTGCCTTTGCACACATAATCTAAAAGTGTTAAGGAGGGGTTTCTACTACATACGTGTACGTGTACATGCATAGAAAATTCATTTCTGTGATTGGTTGGTATACATGGTAAGCTTTTGGTATACCAGAAAGTTTATACGTTCCAACCAATCACAGAAAAGTGTTTTTATGCACGTACACGTACACGTTTGTAGTAGAAACCCACCTTTATATTATGTTACGGTTACCCTAGTTACCTGGTACACCTGGTAACGGTTTCCAAAGAAAAAGAAGACATAAAATGTGGTACTTCATTACAGACTCATTAATGGTTAAAAATAAGAAATAATAATACTATGAAATAAACCAAATAATAATAATTTTTTAGTTTTTTATCTAAATACATCGATACTAATTATTTTGTTTAGTCAAAAAAACATGAAAATTCAATGTGAGATCGAGATACCCATAAATTATTCTTAATAACTACATAAAAATATTTAAAATAAATAAGCATAATTTATTTTTATAAGCATTTTAATTTCAAATTTTTATAGAATTATAACTTTAAACAGTAAATAAAGATTAAAATTTTTTTATTATAATTAGTGGAGACTTCAAAGATAATGTAGTTCATGAATTGTACTTAAAATGCGATGACGTTTTTAAAATATGTAGATTAATTTTAAGATATTACCTATTTATACTACTAACGATGAATCTATTCTCACTGTTTTCTGGTAAGTTGGTATTGACTCTTATATTAATAGTGATACAGATTGATAGATGGTCCTACACAGAATCGTTTTTCGTACACAATGATACATTATTGAATTTAAATTCATCACGTCCATTAGGTACAGTAACCCACTCAACACCTACTAAATAGCAGTCAATAAAGCGATAAATACTTGCCAACATTTTTTTTTGTTATTATTAGCTGTTTACTATTATAGCTCATCAATAAATTAATATAAGATTATATTTTTATACCTTAAAAGAAGTATCTTATGGCGATACCGATTGCTTTATTTCTTTTTAAAATGATAATAATATAAATAATATATAATTATCCGTTTTCTATAAATTGATAACCATATGTTATTATTTTTTTTTTTTAATGTTGTATATAAATCAAAATTTGAATGAATAATTTTTAAGTTAGTTAACTTTATGTATTAAGCATAATAGGTTCTTAAGATTTTAACGTTTTATAATTTGCACGTTATAGATAAGTACTATAAGTACGATAGTATAATATATACTAAATCCAATATTACATTAATATAGTTATATACTCAAACTTAATATAGATATGTCTTATACATATAATATTAATATCTTTAACTCATTCCAACTTTAATTTAAGTAAAACAAAAATTTTTTAAATACCGTCATGTTAACAATTTTCAATAAAAAAGTTGGTTCAAGATTCTCATTAGAAAAAATTAAGTTTAAAATTTTGTTTTACCACAAGAAATTTCTTAAATAATATTAAAATATAAATAAATAATAATTGAAAATATAGGGCTAAAGTATGCTTTTAATAGAATACCTTCTAAAAATCAAAATATGAATAATTTCATTATTAAAAGTCAAATGGAGATAAGCGTGCTTGATGAATTCCCTGAATACAAATGGAAAGCATAAGTAATTTATTATTAGTGTATAGTTTAGATGAAAGGAGTAGCAGATCAATTTTTTCGAGGTTTCTTGACCAAAAACTGATTACAAACTAAATAAATTATCACAGTTAAAATGTAATTTAATTTATCTTTTTTTTAAAACTGTGATTTCAAAATGAATTCAAATCATATATAAAATAAAATTTTTTATTAAATGTTAATTTTCATGATTAAGATGGTTGAAAGAAAGGTCATATATATTGTAGCCTGATATAGGTATAGTTCACCTACTGTTATTATAATACGTAACTCGTGCTAATAAATAATTAACAAAATGGATATAATAATAAAATAATATTATACAATTAATGGGCACGCCTAAGGTACCTACATCTTAGAAAGGTATGAGCCCACTCCATTAAGTTTAAACATTTTTTTCATTCGGATCTCTATTATTATGTGCTCGTCATCAACACATTGCGTAGCAGGTAAGTATATAGAAAAGAGTTAAATGCAAATATTCAAGTACCCATTGATCACTCGTGAAGTGATCGAATTTATTGATTTATGTTAAATTTCTATTTTCACACGAATACATGAGGACAACAATCGTCGTCTAAACCATATATGCACAACTTAACGATATTAAATTATGTATATTATATTATAGGCACTTATTATAGTATAATATTATACATTATTGTATTATATATCGTCCACTGAAAATTTGATTGTGCAAAAAAATGGAAAAAAGATCTTAAAATTGGTGATGTTCGACTGCGTGCTGGTGAACTTGCTGACGAAAACGAAGACTAGTATTTGGGCGATCCAAGTGTTCGTTGCATAGGGGGCATCTGAAAGTACCGTCCTTGCGGGTTGTTCGGCACGTACCACATCTGTTGTGGCTCTATGCTGAACTGACGTACAGGTCCGGGGCGTTGCTGCTGGTTGAAAGGCGGTTGTTGCACCACCGGTCTCGCGTTGAACTGATTCAGTTGCAGCATTTGCTGCTGCTGCGGCTGCTGTTGTTGTTGATATCCCCCGGGCACCAACCTTTGCAACACTGGCACGACTTTTGGCTGAGTCTGTACAGCTTGAGGCACTGTCTGCAGGATGGGTACAACGGACGGTGCGACTGATCTGGGTGGTTCGAACCTCTGTACGACGGATGGCTGCGGTGCAGGTCGCGACTGCAGTCCCGGGTAAGTAGGTTGCAGTTCCGGAATGGGTTGACCGCGGGACTGTTGATAATAGTCTTGGACATTACCAGTCAACGAGCCTTGCGATTGGTCAGCAGCCGCGACCGATGCGCGGACGATCGTCTCCACTGGCTTTTCGGTCGGTTCTCTGCCCACGAACAACACGTTTTGCGACTGTTCCGCCACGTCGTTGGCTACTTGGTCGGCGCCAACCTGTTCGACCGTTCGTGGCACTTGGGGTTGTTCCGACTTTAATTGGGGCTGTTCCGATCGCACTAGCAGCTGTTCCGGTTGAACTTGGGACGGTTCGGACACCGTTTTACGCTGATCCTCCAACAGCACTTGTCTACCGTCGTTCGGTGAATCGGAACTGACCGTCCTGAACTGCGGCCGGGCGAAGGCGGTCGTCTGGGCGACATTCTTGAATGCCAAACTTTTGGGCAAGTTTGAAGCCGCCGGCGGGCCTACAGGCAAATGTGCACCGTATGCTCGAAATCCGTCTACTCCCGCAGTGTATGTCACCTCTATAGGTACGCCTTCGGGCGAGATGTATTTGTATGAGCCGACTACCGAATTTGCTTCATTTTCCGTTCCTTTGTTCAACATAACGCCTCGTTCTTCCGCGAAAATGCCATTTCCGGTTTCATATCTGATTACAAAAATAAAATATATAGGTGTATTACATATGTGTATATAAATTATACATGTAGGTATAAACGAACACGAATGATTTTAACCTTATGATTAAATACGATTAAATACTGCACTAATAATATGCAACTCTTACAACATTCAAGCAAGAATAAAATAATCAACAAGTTTACAATTATTATATTATGTACAAGTGATTATAGATGTTTCGTAGCCTCACAGTTATATGGACTTAAAATTTAAAATTAAACTATTTATGCACAAAAATATAAATTGTATATGATTTTTGGATATAAAAATTATAAGTTTTATTTTTCTAGATATAGGTATGTGGGCAAAAATAATAATTTAAAAAAAAATATGAATAATAATGAAACATACTCGTATATATTATTATTTTATAGTTATTATTAAACATTGAAGAATGTACATATTTAATTCATCGTTATTACTATTTATTTAATCATTATTTTCATATTATTAATATAAATAAGTAGTTAGGTACTTTATCGAGTAATTGTATATGTTTAATTGCTGTTATTTTAATTTTTTTATTTGTGCAAATTAGAATTTCATAATACTATACTTTCGTGCGCACACACACACGCACACATATAAAAACAGTAAGTGAATCTATCAAAATTAAAAATTAAAAAAAAAAAATGAAATATAAAAAGACAATAAATTAGATTTCTATCAATTTTATCCAAGAAAGAAATTATTTGAAAATATATTACCTTAAATTTCTATAACCATATTAAATAAATAATTAATTGTAAAAAATCAATACTAATAATAGATTAAAATTGACTAAAGATATGAAGTTCATTCATTAAAGAAAAAATCATTATTCATACAAATAATCAACATCTTACTTGTATAATATTATAGAGTATAAAAATTGAATACTTGAAATCTACATGTTATAATCTACAATTTATTATAATTTAATTATTTATTAGATAACTTGTTTTAATTTCGTACTTTTGATACACTAAGCTTATATTTTAGAAAACTATAACGATGAGTGTAATTCACATTAATAAAATAAACAAAATTATAGTCATAAGTTTATAACTTTTCAAACATGCTCTTCAATTTATTCGCTCTTTTTTATTTATATATTTTATAAATTTAACTTTAACTGATTAGTGATATTAAGTCTAAATCACATTACTTATGAGATATTTTCATCAAATAATAGCTAGATATTGCTATTACAAAGAACTTAATTCATATTACTATTTAACAAAAATTAATCGATTCAAAATTTAAACAATTTAAACTTAAGCTAATATACAAGTATATAATAAAACTGTGTACAAATATATTATGTGGCAATATTTATATAGTAGTAATAGAATTTTTTGGTTACGAAATTGTTATTATGAAAAAAATATTTTTTACAATAAATTATTAAGTAAATCTTTTCCCTGTTATCATAATAATATGAAAATTATATCATAATTCATAAATAACTAATATTAGTTAATTTGATTTCTCCTAAATCGTAATCATAAAATTATACAATAAAAAAAAACAATTCCTTATTATTTATATCTAACTATAGTATTCTTCAATATTAATTTTTTATTGTTTGTTTCATATAATCAACCGTAACCTCTAAATTGTACAACATGTTATTATATCTAATTTCCCACGGCATCGTAATTTTCTAGTGATACAAAATGTTTTTAAAAATAACATCCTTTTGCATTTTCTCAAGATTTAAATATTTGAATATATGTATATATATTTTTTTAAGATTTTATAAAACTTTACTTTTTTTTATAGAAAAATAATTAATAAACAATGTTAAGATTATCATATTTGTATGACCTTATTTATATTTTATGTGTTTGCTTATATATTTATAATAATTTAAATTGTGAACTATAAGTTTGGTAAAAATAATATTTACGAGTATAATAAATACAAATTGTTTTTATACAATTTAATAACATGTATAAAACCAAAAATAAATAAAAACATTTTTACTGTCGTTATAACACCATCATAACCCATGTAAACTTATATTTTTATAATATTCAACACACAATAAACCAAATGGATGGAATAAAATTAGTACATGGCCAAGAAAAACTGCAAATTTTTAATATATTTTCCGTCTTGTACATAAGCTATTAAGTCATATAATTAATATTGTAATCTCACTTGAAGTTATAATCACCATCCAATGAATTTTCTCTAGCATAGAGGTATATCGGTACAAAATCTGGCTTTAATTCATTAGCTACTTGCTGTTGAGAATTTTTAGCAGGTAAAGAATTCAATGTCTGTGGTTTTTGTTTTAATGGATCAGCTGCCACTGACAAACACGTCACGAGCAAACTCATCAAGGTATATTTCTGAAAGTAAATTAAACTCTAAAATGAATGTTATACATAAATATGATGTACAATATACAATATAGTACGATTATGAACTATTATTATTTATTAGTTACACCCATATGACTTGGTTTTTTAAAAGTTAATATCGGATGTAAGATTATATTTTTTTTTAAATGGTATTATTGTTAAAGTGAATGAATAAGTTCAGTAAAATGTTTGTTAGTGTCAATTATTGTATAAGTTTAATACATTATGTTATTATTTTTATCAATATGCAAAATTTTAAAAATTTCACATAAATAAAAATTATGATTTAATTACTATATCGTACTTTACTTAATACTTTATCAATATCATAGTTTGTGTAGAAAAAAAAAATAAAAAAAATTGTAATTTATGATGAAAAAGACTTAATATAAAACAATGAAACTTTTAATCATTCTTTAAGAGTTAAAACATAAATAATTAGTGATTTTTATGTAAAATGTCCAAACGAAAATCAAAAACACATTTTACTTATAAAAGTATAATATTAATAAACATAAAATTATTTAGGTTGAAAAATATTACTCACCAGAAGCTTCATAGTTTTTGTATTATATTTTAGAACCACTTTGGAACTGGGAGAGAAAGATTATTGTTTTTACTTTCTTCTGCTCAAGCCTATTTATGTGAACTCATGGCCAAGGTTAGGTTACAAGTTCATGTTACATCCGAGTACCAGGAATAGGTAGGGTAAAACCACTTCCTTCGATGAATACTTAGGCCTATCGCGATGCATTATTTTAGTCGAAAGAAGTAGGAAATTAATACAGAAACGTGTAGGTATTATGCAATAACTATGCAGCCGCATCCAACCCAGAGGTTAACGACATTCAATTATTGTGCTCACGAGACGCCAGTAATCATATATCTTAATCCTGCGGCGATTATTATATGAAAAAAACTAGTAATCGTCGATGATCCGTGGTTTGTACCACGTCCGTTTTGAGTGTTTTCTTTTGATATATTGGTACCTACGCATATCATAATGCAAGTAAAGATATATTGCAATAAATTATTGTTGTACATGAAATGCGCCAGTTTTTTAATTAAAATTTAAGACGTATCTACAATGTTTTGTCTTGGCATTAAATCAATTACTTTTACTTTGTGTGTTTCGTAAATAGTGTACAATAGTGCATGGCTCTCAATTTTTGATACCAGCTACCATCTGATAACAATAATATATATTTCAACGACTTTAGAAATCCAACGTAATAATAATACTTATCCTATATACATATATATTTTACCCAATCTTGTGTAATATTAAATCGTTTGTTTACAAAATTTAACGTTTAGGATTAATAGCCTTAAGCGTCGATCTACAATTATAGAAATCGTATCGTAATATCCACTTATCAAAACATTTTTTTCTTTTTTATTACCACGAATACATGGTACGTTACGTTAAAACTCAATCCTATCATAATCATCATCATCATCGTTTATGTTCTTAGAAGTACCGCACATTTAGAATAACGTGACGACCTGATTTGCTTAATATAGTGACGATGCAAAACGAATAGACTTATTACACATCTATTTATTATTATTATACCTATTCGTTGCATTAAAATTGATAAATCTCAAAATGATTTTAGACGCATACTCGAATTATCTTGCATTATTCAATTATAGCCAAATTATTATAATTTTTTTTAATTTACATATTCAAAAAAATAAATAAATAAAGTTAAAATATTGAATGAAAAAGTTTTGATGGTCAAAATAGCTATAAAAAAGATAACGATTTTTCAATTTTACATTTCAAACACCGCTACTTATTACTTTATTAGGTATTGATAATAAATTAATAAATATTAAAGATTATACGTATTATTATCGAAACCATTATCTATACCTACCTATATAGTATATACTTTGCTTAAACTCAACTACATTTAGTTAGTTTTCAACGTAGGATAGCTACTTATTAGTCATTAATCATTGTTTCTACTGTATTTTTTTTGTTATGCTGTATCTCGAAAAACGTTCTAAAATCATAATAGACAAACTTTCAAAATGTATAACACATTTAAACATTAACTATTAAATACATTTGTATAAATTGTATACTGCATTATGAAAATAGTTTTGTTTGACTCAAAAAGAACTATACAGAGGCGGGTTTTTGGTAGGGCAGACGTATAAGGTTTGGTAAGTTCCCACACGAAACATAGCAGCCAGCAGGTAACAGTTACATATAATAAATAATAATATACAAGTTCTTACAGGAAAAACCCAATAAGTACGTCAGTTCTTATATACCAGGGGTAGCCAACTTGCGGCTCTCGTCATTGTTAGATGCTGCTCACATTTTATTAATTATAAAATCAATATTTACCTATAATTATTATGAATTTTATGTTTTTTAGTATACATTTATAAAAAATTATCAAACAACATAAAATGTACCCATAAACATGTTTGTTCTTGCTACCATTGGTATCCGTGTGGCCTGTGAATATTTTAATGTTGGCCATCATATTATACACCCATACGTTCATATGTAAGTTCCTACATGAAGATAAAATTAAATATGCATTATACTCTGCACTATACAAGCGCAGTATGTTTATAATAATATTTTAATATTACTAGTTGTCCCCTTGCACTTCGTTGCAAGTAAAAATCATGGTATAGGTTAAATTGTTCGGTTTTAAGTATATTTTTTTTTAATTTTAAATATTTTTTTTTTAACAACATAACAATCACGTAAGTAACCTACTTTGTCATTAGTGCATGTAATATAGATTGAAATATTTATTTTAAAGAACTTCAGAATAAATAACATTTTTTTGTTTTCAAACCATCTGGAAATATAATAAACTGAATTATTCTAAAAAGAAAGATAAGCTTGTTGTTCTCATTCGCCCCTCGACCGTACCGTTGCAAACAGTGGTGGTGACCATCGCCGTACTGTGTTCGACAACGGCGCTTCGAAAATACCCAAATTTCACTTTCAATTTTGTACACCGTCTTCTTCTTCGTCATAGAAAATCAAAGCAATCATTAACTACTTCTTTGCTACAAAGACAGCAAATGTGAAGTTATTATTATAACGAGAATAAAAGATGGTGGGGAGGGGTTAAGATGGTGAAAAAACACTTTACGGCCTATTCTCACACACAAAAAAAAATGTCATTCAAATCGGTTGAGCTTTTTCGTAGTTGTGCGACCACAAACACTATGACACGAGATGTTTAAATTATAATAGGTATAAGTTATAAGTTCTTTAATAAGTTCTTTAATCAAAACTATTGAAACAAATATTCACTGCTTAGATACTTTAATGCTTATATGATACAAAAATATAGTATGGAAAATCCAATTTTTCGAATTAAATACTCGTTGATTGTTAAAAATTTGATTTAAGATGGTTATTCTATGCAACACAAAATCAAATAAATTTTTAATCTCGCAAACTATATATTTAAGTCATCAGTCTTAAATCTAAATAGAGTGGTAAAAAAAATTGTTTAAGTAACGAAAATTTGTCATTTGTGTGTAAAAATATAATATTTTGAACCTGAGAAATGACATAATCTAAGTTTTTACTTACATATAATCAAACACATGAGTGGGTTTTATCTTTTATGTGTCGTTTGAGAACTTACATTGCACATTTTGCAATACCTACTTACCTAATTTGTTAAAAGAAATTTTATAATAATCGAAAAATTAAGTTAGATTGTTTTTAGACTGACTAAATATATTAAAATGTCGGTCTGAGTTGCTATCAAGTTGAGAAAGAGTAAAGATGATAAAGTAGTTATCTACATTAGACATGTTAAATTGAAATATTTAATGATATTTTTTTTTGAATAAAAAAAAAGAATTCTATTTGATATTATAATTTATTTATTTATTATCTCCCATTCAATAAAAATTTTAGGTACTATAAAAAAAATATATTTATCATTTATTAATATCTATTCATTACATATAATATCTAATGTTTGATTTAAACGTCTGCAGAGGGACTAAGATGGTGATGGATAAAATAAAAATGAAATATTTATATTAAACATTTTAATATAGATACATATTTGATGATTAAATAAAATTATTTTAAAGAATGAGTTATTTTGTTTTTTTTTTTGTATGAATCATGGGCATTTTCATAGATAAGTTTTTGATAATTATTTTCCAAATACGATATGTTACAGTGTTACACTCCCGCTTTTCTGTAAGTTTTGAACTATTTCATTTTATTTTTCCAAGTCAATTAGCAAATGTTTTCAGATATTTTATTTTACGAACGCACACATGATTTCCTACTACAAAAACACAAAAACTATTATAAGTACCTACCGATTGTGTAGTGTATAAATATTATGGTAACCAGGCATACCTATTATTTTTCGTAGGTCAATTATCTTTTTGATGCATGTCCTACTATCCTTAACAACAATGTTAAGTACATGAATTTGTACTCTTTTTTTAAATATTATGGGCTAATAAATCTTTATGATTTTTATAATTTGGTACCTATTTATTTATATTTTATGGTTCAAGCTAATGCCTTTTAATTGGTTGGTAGCGTTGTTAATTTAATTTTTAATCTGATAATATGTTTCCTAGTTTCCTACATATTATTAACAAATGTTTGTATTTGTTTATTAAAATTTTTGACTTAGTATTTTTACCTTTAAGAGATAAATTAAGCATTTATAGTCTTGTATACTTTAGCTTAATTTTACTTGAATTTCAAAGAATTTTTTTAATAAACTATAAAGACACATATCAAATAAGTTGACATTATAATTTCAAACAATTTTTTTTTTTTAATTAGGTAATAATAGAAAAAAAATAAAGACAAAGAAGAAGCTAAGTTTTAAAATGTACTTTTTTATATATCTAGTTACCATATATATAAAGTACACAATCATATACCTATATGAAAATATATAGTAAATTATGAAATGTTGCACAAAATACGATACAACTTATGTATAAATAATAATAAGTGCTTATATACTATATACCTATAATATGGATTCACATAATTCTATTTATGATTATTATTATATTATTCTCACAATACCATTGTGACGGTAGGTGACGTATAACAGAAGTTGACGAATAAGAAAGTGATGAATAATCGAGTTTTTACTGAAAAAAAATTAAGCTAAAGTGAATATAAATTAAAATAATTTCTTATGAAATAAAGGTCCTATATATTTATTATTATTTTTTTTCATTACAATAATATAATTATGAAACATTGAAATATCGTTTCATATCACTACAGTTAGTAGTGGTCGAACCTCTTCAAATCCACTACATAATGTATTTATTATAGTACTACATTACTGACTATTGAAATTAAGAAGTTTAACAATAGGTACATGACAAGAGACACGGGTAATACTTAAACCAGTGTCAATAACTAAACAAACATACATTATAACCATGTACCATATAGTATACATAAGTATGATATAACCGTAGAATTATAACACTATACTTTATAGGTACCTACTCTACAATCTATAGTCTACACGTTGGTACTATAAGATATATATATATATATATATATGACCGTGGTTATCCTGCATCCTGCACAGTATTTAAAGAAATAAACTAAATCATTTTATTCATGCAAAATTATTATTTTAAACTTGTTTTGTAATAAAATGCAATATATATTTCAACAATTCTATATTTATAAACCATGAAAAATTATTTAAAACATGTATTTTAATGAAAATATTGATTTCATTTTAAATGTGTAAAGTCTAATCCGTAACTATTAAATTACAAAAAATAACTTAATTTCATTATTATACTTATTAATTTATTGTAGTTACTAAATGTGATGTTAGATAATACATTAGATAAGTACGTATATAATTACCATAAAAAAAAATTCTTCATAACTTTATAAGTAACTGATTTTTTAACTGTCCAATGATGAAATGCGTTGTAATAAATTCAATTTTATATTAGACATTAGATAGTACTTACAAAATATTATGTATTTAGCAAAAAAATTTAAATTTTAAATGAAATTTGTTTTTTCCTCAAAATATTATTTTAACTTTTAAGATAATAAGAAATATTATAATAAACATCTGTAAGCTACTCATGAATCAAGATTACAAAATAAAATCTAACTAAGGCTCAAATCTATATCTTGGAATTTAACGTTTCCCATCATAGATAATATTTTCTAAAGAAAATAGTTTCAAATAAAGTTCAAGTTATATAATAATATTATGAATACTAAGAACACTAAATTACCCAAATTGTTTGCCCCTTTTACGTGTAAACTCGATAAACCCCCTAATTTAGTACCACGCATATTCGACGTGTAATAATGGTATAGTGGTAATTTTATGACGTTATGCACCTATGAGCGTGTATAATACATAAATATATTTATAGGTAAAAATTAAAATCAACGTTGCCGTTGTCCTTGAGGTCTTCTGTAAAATAATAATAATAATCAAATCACATAATCGGATCGAGAAAAATTATAATGTATAATAAACAGACTACGTCCGTGTCTTTCATTCGTGTAGGTACTTTCAAGTAGTGTTTGGACAGCCTACGCGCGTTCATAACATTATTATTATATTATTATCGACGAACACTGACTGCGCTGCCACCTTATGACGCAACTGTCGGCGGGGGAGAATAACTTGGGTTACACGGGTGCACGACAGATGATGTTTACGCATATTACCACGTCGACCATTATTAATTTAGACTTTGAATAAGTACAACTAATTACCGTTCATTTTTTATCACGTAATACATGACGTATACCTACCTGCTATATATTCTACATAGACAGACTATCATTTCATATTGTATACTGTACATCACCTACGCGTAGTTATTACAGCATTCACTATAATACTATCTATATATATATATATATATATGTACTCAAAAACTAAGCGTTGAAGTCCAAAAACGAGTCGAAACACGTCCAATCGTCCGTCATACAGCAACTGCAATTCCGCAGTGCAATATTCTTATGCACCTGATATACAATCAGAACATTGACCACTGAGCTGTTCAATTCTGCTACACAGAATATCCATCACCCAAAAGTTTCTTACAAGAGTTATGCAAAGTGCAAACTGCAAATAAAATATAAATCATACCCTATTATGCAAAAAACCTAGAATTAGTCTTTCGCTGCAAATGAATAACAATTATATTACTATATACATCTAATAATTGTATTCGAATGGCGAAAAGCATAAAATCCATTATTGTTTTGACAGTTATAACTTATAACTTATAAATTATAAACATATTTTGAGTCCTGAGTGGCATCTTTAATTTATTTTATGAATAGGCGTTCAAAATACATACGAATTATAATTGTTTTTAATGCTGTCAAAATCTCTTTGATATAGTAACCATACGGCATACAGTTTAATGCTATATCACCGAAATCGAATTTTTAGTTACGCATTTAAGATTGATGCCTATACCATTTAAAATGGGAACTACTAACTACCTACATAATTATATCGAAATCAAAATCATCCTCATGGTCGTGATGTTCTAAATACAAATTTTAATAAAGATACAAGGATACACTTTAAATTATAATATAAACGAAGCGTAACACACCTACCTGTAAACTAATCATAACCAAAGAAGTTTCGAAATTATAAACATAAATTTAAAAAATAAATATAGATATAGGATGATTAACTACGTAGTAGATAACGCAAAACTAAAACTACAAACTCAAATTAAAATTTTAAGTTATATAAATCATAATATTTATATTAAAATTATGTTTATGATGTATATTGTACAACATTTAACGCATGTATAATTTATCTACATCTAGTACATATAAAATTATTATTAAACTGAACAATTTTTTATCTAATTATTAAAAATAATTGTCTAACGCCTAGATAATTTAGGCAGGTATTAGATAATACACTGCACACAATATGTACTTAAATAAATTTAAATAAAAAACTTACAATAAAAAAAGACATTTTTAACATTGTCGTATATAATATATAGAACGAGTATTGAATATAACATTCATAAAATACTTAAATTGTAAATATTTAAGAATAAAATATTGAATTATATTTAATAATTTATATAATGAAACAGAAGATCTATATGATTTAAATATAAAATATAAATAATAATGATAAACTAATATCAAAGTTATTTTTATACTTTTTGTATTAAAATATAATATGATAAAAATATTTAATGGGGCAACAAAATTTAAATGAACACAACATGCATAATATTATATTAATTTACTGCAACAGCTATATTTTTTCCAATATGCCATAATACTAAAAAAAAAAAAACAGCTGTAATAGCCAATATATAATTTCAACATCGTGGCCTATAATTTAAAATAACTGTGTTAATATAAAATATATCATGATATGAAGATAAATGTTCTCATAAACAAGTATACAAGTATATGTATATGCTTGTATATGTAAGTGTAAGTATATGTACCTAGTTTAATAAATAATAATTATTCATATGCAAATATTAATAACATATAAGATACGAGTTTATTAAATTATGTAAACGCGTTAAACATCAAACTTTTTAGACTGCTGCAATCAGTATTTGTGACTTAATTAATCCTAAATTTAAATCCATCCTATTTACTAAACATCGCTTATTTTAAAATAAATTATGACTATATTTTTCTATTTTAATACGTTTTAAGGACAGTGGAACCTCGATAAGTCGAACTTCAATAAGTCGAAAACCTTGATAAGTCGAAAAAAATTCCGCTCCCTTGCGAAAACCTCGATTACTCGAAAGAAAAACTATACCTACTATAGATAACTCGAACATTCTATGCTCCGAATATAGACGGATAATGATGGACCATTTTATAAACATTTGTCTAATCGGCATAAATACTATTGGTAATAGCATATTGTGCTCTCAAATTTTAAGTCAAAGTAAGATAACAAATTATCTATTATAAAGTTGCAAAATTGTATACATGTTTTATTATATTTTTTTCGTAGTAATTTTTTTTATTTCAACAAACTAAATAATCACATTTTTTTATATTGTATATAATAATCAAAAACTTTAATACATACGACATATACCTACATACATTTTAAAAACTCTATAAGTCGAATTTTTTTTCTAAAACCTTGGTAATTCAAAAACCTTTATAAGTCGAAAAAATAATGTAATTGTAATGTCAATGTACATTATTATTAATCGCAAAATAGTTACACTGTTACAATATTACAATAACGTTCATATAAACTTTAAACTTTGAAGAAAAAACATTAATAATATTTAAGCTTTAAATAACATATATTTAAGACTTACAGTTTTAAATATTAAAACTTGACACATATAATAAAAGATTACGAATTAAATTTTGATAATTCTAAAATACATCAAATAATAATTCATCGTTTTATTCAAACAACAGTAACTTAGAAATTTGGAAAACATTGATAATAATAACACACATTTTTTAACCATTTTTGGAGAAACCTAACCTTCTTAGGGCCATTTTTAAATACATACCTATACACAGCCAAACCACTAAGTATACTATTATAATTAGTAGATACAGTCACACAGATTAAAAATTTAAATATATCTTTATCAATCAAAATATAAAATGTAGAGGATTAATTATTTTTATGAACTTTACTTTTAAAAATATAAATAAACGTAAATTTTAGTATATTTATAAGTTTCTAATAATTTATAAATATTAATTTTTAACCGCCATTAGTTGCAGTTTTTTTTAAATTTGCAATAAAAACTACCTAATAATATTTTCAATTAACTAAGTTATATTCTAACCGTTTAACGTAATACAGTCAATAGTCATATATTCATACTTACCAATTTAATAATAATATTATAGTTAATCGTAAATCGTAAATATGGTTATTCATTCATGGATTAACCATAAAAAAATATATAAGTAACTTAAAATAAATATAAACTGATTTTTTTTTTTTTTTTGGTAATAGCTACATTAGATCATCAAAAGTTTTCTCGTATATATAATATATATATCCAAGCATAAGCGCAATTTGGGGGGCTAAGTACCCCCTCCCTCAATCAATCGTAGCCCCCAAAATATATCTCTCTGGAATATATATATAGATACATATATATACACAGTACATACATGCCAATTATTTAGCCCCCCAAATTTAAAACTCAAATTGCGCCTATGTATCCAAGTAAACACAATTATATATATATTAACTAACACTATTACAATATAATTCTTTAATTATATAAGTTATATTATTATTAAATATTATGCATGTTAATATAATATACACATAATTTCGGTATTTTAATCCTATCATTCCTATCAAACTTGCATAATATGTTAAATATTATATTATTTTATAGATCTATATCTATCAAATAAAATAAATGCCGGTCAAATAGGTATTTCAAATCTATGTAAATCTACGTTGCCGTTATTTAACTAATTTAAATAATAGTATCATCAAATCGAATAGTTATGATACATTTAATTTAAACTTGTCGTAATAACAGCAGATATATCTAGTTATATCACATGCGCACATCGATAAAATATTTAATAAGTGTAATCTACGGTATCTCGTAGGTATATTCAAATATGAACTCAACTCGTCATGTCATACACGATGGACTCAAACTTATGCATTATATATTTTTATATAGATATCTACCAATAATTATATATGTAGCTATATTATTAAAAAAAAAAAGAATAATATTAATAGGATTGAACTCGTAACTACAAACATGTTTCGCATAACATTAATCTATCGTTTACGTTATATGACACTTTCAAGACGATATCATCAGTGGCATATTTATTATTCGCCCGACTCGACCCCAGGATAATGTTTTATAGAATTTTAGCGTTCAAATGTCTACTTTAAATTGATCATGGTTATTTAAGTCATATTATATGTAATATATACAATATACATAGCAATAGTATGATTAAATTATGTAGTGGTTAAGGGGAGAGTAGAGTATTGACAAACAATTTACCTTACATAATTGACGAGAGTTCAGTCTTGACATTTTTGAGGGAACTTTGGTCAATTTTAGAATAAAGTAAAGTATAATAAACATAAAATTATAACAGATATACATTACTTGATGTGTACTATTTTTTTTTTTAAGTATTTGTCTTAATGAAATTATTTTTCTGAAATAAAACCACAATAAGCATTATAATTTAACCAATCACAATTATATTATATAAAATAAACTACACACAATTCCTCTTTTTCGTGATGTAGTAGGTTTTTAATCACATTATTTTGACTCACTCATAATGATACACCAATATGCGATGCTTGACAGCATTAAAGAATATACTAAAACTAAACACAACGTAATATATAATTATTATACACACAATATACTAAACATAACATAGACGAAATCTGAGCGTATTTTAGTTCATATAATCTAAAGGTATATGTATTATATTCCAACGTGTCCGTTAGATGCTGGAAAAAAGATTTAGTCCACTTGAAGGTCAATTCGTGAAGATTATCTATCCATCCCCATTAAATATTATATATATATACAATGTACATACGATATTATTATGTTTTTCAGTACTTATTCAAATGTAAAGTATATAATGTATATTATATTATAATTTATAGTGTATATACGTCATCAACTCCGACCATCGGGCAAACTGCAGTAAAAATGTTTAAACATCAGATATGGCGTGCAAGGTTCAACCTGGTAAAAACAAACGCTTATACATATTAACATATTATGATAGTATACACAATATACATCATTAAAAAAAATAAGAAGAAGAATATTTGTTCTGACAATGCATGTACCGGTCGGTTGAAAAACAAAAAAACCGGCCTAGCCCGAATTTTATTATTTGATAAAAAAAAAAAATAAAATAAAAAGACTGCGAGCATTAAGCATCCAACGATACATGCATTAAGAAAAAAATGTAAGCTTCTATAAAAAGCAAAAGTAAATCAATCCGGTTACGTTCACCTACGCTGAATGCGCGTTTTATATATATAAATATACTTATATACTACTATATGTATTATGTTATACATGTCCGACCGTATACACCGCATCCGTTAGGAGTGATTAATTTATATCCGCTCAACCCGCACGCACAAAACCGAATCAAACCAAATAGATCGTTTAAGTTTAGTAGTATGTCGCACAGCATTAAAATACAGCCGACGAACAAAATCGAACCAAATAAATAAACACACATTATATATATATATACATTTAATTATGTTCGATCGAGTCCACTATAGTTGGGTAGGTACCCATAAATATTGCAGGATAACGTGACATCGTGTACGCGCTGCAGCAATACACGAGTACGTACAAACTACAAATACTTGAGAATTCAAAACTTGACTATATAGTAGTATTAGTAACCGATATAAACTTCTGCAGACTAGGTACCTATATTATTATACTGACAGAAAATTCGATTCACTCTAACGTTATCGTCGTATAAATTGCTGCATGTACGGACAGTATACGGTTGAAAAAAACATATAAAACGAGAGCTCGAATACAACGCGACGATACTGCACACAATATAATGTACAATAGATTTATATATATATAATACGAGTGTCTGTACATTATATTGTTTATAGTACTCTCAACTAACGACAAAAACATTGTAGGACGTATAGAATTTAACAGAACGTATATAATACGCTAAGAAATTAACCAGGTAAATCGTTTAGTTTTATTAAAATCGAGCTATGACATATAAAATACCAAGGTTACAAATTTTCCAGTTTTGCATACCTAGTTATAAATAGGTGGTAAGTACTTATCTATATTTAAAACTTATATTAATATATGCAACAGTAAAATTAACATAAATAACATATTTTTAACGAAATAAATATTGCTGGATACATAAATGTAGGTAATAGGTTCAATGATAATTATTACAAAATACAAATAACTGTTGATATACTTAGATAGTAATATAATTTATTGTTGTTTTTTTTATTATTTAACAATTATCATTTTCTGCATTGTTTCAAATAAATTGTATAAGAATATGTTATATTATACTTGTATGTACAAATTACACTTAAAATGTTTTTTCTATTTATGTTTGTATGAACTATTATAGAACCTAGGTGTATATAAAAAATCTACGACTTCTGGATTCAAATAAAAAATAACTTTTTAGATTATTTATAAAATAATGTTTTTATTATTTTGTATGGATTTACTTTAATAAATTTACTGTTTTATTACATACTATACTAAAATTAATATTTTTTTTATTTTTTTTTTATTCTCAATATTCATTTTTTCAAAATTATCTTAATAAAAAATATTTATTTCAACCTTAATTTTCCTAAAATAATTAAACACAATACATATATTATATACAAAATAAAAAATTATGATTTTAGTTCAAGAATCGAAATAAAAATTGCAGTTTAAATCGAATTTACAATTAATACAAAAACATTTTCTTAATATTATAGTTACATGCGTTTACAATTTAGAAATATAACCTACTTATCTATGTAGAATCGTTTTTTTTAAATACTTCTGAAAATAATATGAATATAAATCATAAATAAGTAAATAAATATTTTTAATAACTATTTTGTAACGTTTTACTATAAAATTCTGATCATGATTCCAATCTTACACCTTGAACTACCTTAATGTTATACAGAACATAGATATATATTTATATACTATAATATGCAAAATAATAAGTTATTCATTTATTACCTATACATTTAATTCAAAGATGACAAAATCAATGGTTAGGTATACATAGGTAATTATTATAATATTTTTAAATAAATTACAAAATACTATATTTTTCTAAATATGTTAGGCTATTCCAATTTAATTGAAACAAATTAGCAACAAATATATTAAAACAAATAATAATGATGTAACAGCATTCGGGAATAATTTCTACAGTTTAAGTAGGTACTAGGCTATATTGAAATTTTGGTGACAGATTTGCTAATAACTTTTTTATACCCCTATATATTTTTAAAAATATAGTCTTAAAGGAACAATTAGTCAAAACTTTAAACTTTTTTCTATCTTGCTAATGCAATTTGTTTCGTTTTAAATAACTTAAATTTTATGAATAGTGAAAAATATTTTTAAAAAATTGGATCAGTTTTTATCAGATATAAATTGATGTAATTTAGATTCTAAAATATCGGTTCTTAATTAGATATAATATGTTTCAATAAATTAGAATAATTATTTATACGTTTTTTCCTGTTTAAACAAAGGAAAATTGATTTACTAGCTGGTTATTCTTATTTTATTGTTAATTTAAAAATATACAAATATCACAATCTGTATGCATAATTTAACTTTATTAATAATGTGCAATAGGTATATTAGAATGATAGAGGAGAACATCGATTGACACTGTATACTTTAAATGTATATGTTTATAATTAATAATGATCTTTACATATAGGTACACAAAGTTTATCGTTTTCAAAAATACATTCATATTGACTAATAAATACTAATTATGATGTACCTAGGTAATAATAGAATAAATAATAAATAGGTTCAGCGCCAGGGATAGTTTTTTTTTTTCAGTAGTTATAGGTATATATTTTGATTAATTTTAACATAATAATTACATAGGTAGTACAAATTAATGACAAAACTTACCTACATCTATAAACTGAGATTTATTATAAAATAAAAATTATAGTTAATAGTATTAAAAATAAAACATTCATGACTAATTATAACAATAAAACATTATAATTTTTTGGTGAATTGGTAAAGAATATAACAGTAAAAATTTAACATTTTTAAAAGTAAATAATGTTTAATGACTTTCAATTGTTCTTTTTGATGGGTAATTCAAAGCCTGAAACAGAGTATTAAAACCAATATGTATAATAAGTAATAGTATATACAATTCGATAATTTTTTATTATGTTCATTCGAATATTGAAAACACGAATCGTAATTCATAAAATGATAACTATTCACTGTAATCACAGTCACATTCACAGCTAAACTTAGTGTAGTAACTAGTCATGTAAGTAAACAAAGAATTATTAATTAGTATAATATCTATATGACTGTCTACTAATAAATGATTAATAATCATTAATCACTAATTATAAATGTATAGTATTGGCATTTGTCATTTGGTATAACTATTACATTCATCAATATGAATGAAATAACAATAATGAATACCTATACAAATTCATCATGTTTACCTATCAAGTCAGTGATATTGAAGACATGCGTTTTACCTCATATAATAATAATTTCTGTTTTCACATTTCTATACGATTTGCAATTAACATTCCATTAGCATAAGCGTATTAATGTTGTCGCTACTTACAATTTATAATGTTTAAAAAAAAAATCTACTATATTCAACCGGTTATCGACTATTTTATACCTACCATTAAGTTCTCTAGATGTTATAATTAAAACCATATTAACTGAGTGTGTTATATTGTTTATTGAGTACTTTGCGGCATATTTTAACTATTTAATCAATATTTTATCATAACCAAAATAAAAAATATCATATTGCACAGAAGTATACTTATTTTTTCTTACGTCCAATGAATTAAAAGTGAATTTATAGAAAATTTTACGAAACAAGCGACATATTTACAATACTTTTAAAAACTATGATCAATATTCATTTCACAAATCCTAATATCAATCAAATTAGGAACCAACAAGTGGTGACTGATGATAGAAGAAATTCTACATTGTATTGTAAATTAATATTATATTTTGCACTAATTGGTTTTTTTTTATATACCTTTTGTACAACATTAAATTATGAAAAAAAATTATTGGAATGCATAAAACATCTAAATATTATGCAGTGCAAAAGAATATCAACGGCAAAGAACCAATAAAAAAAACATGTACGATATTTTATGTATTTTTATTATTGATCTACATTGAGTCAATTGAAGAACAAATTATTATACAATATATTATATAGTTTATTTATAGTAAGTACCTAATAAATAATAACTATATAGACTATAATTTGAAATTTTGAACTTTGATGTTTTCTTTAGGTAAAATTTTTTTACGGCTTTTAGTCTTTATCTTACAAACGCATAATATTAGAAAATATTTACGTTCAGCGTACATCAGAAACTCAAAACACGTATTTAGTTGTAATTATTAAGATAGTTTTTACTACTGATAAAACACAGGTATATTCCAGCGTTTATTATGAATGGCTTAAGTAATTTTATAAATTGTTAACAAAATATTTTCATACGATCTATTTGTGCGTATTATAATTATTAATTACCTATTGTAAACTTATAAATGAATGTTGCAGCACGTGTTTTGCACGACGTCTAATCAGGAAATGCTCAGTTTTCTTGTTTTTATATTTTATTTTTATTTATTTTTTTTTTTTTTTATCCTGGTTGGTCAGGAATTCCAAAATGCACATTTTTTAATGTACATACACATAGCCACATAGGATTTACTAATGACGACTACATCGTGATCGAAAAAAAACGACGAGCAGTGCGATAATGTCGGTTATATACCTACACTGCATATACGAATACCAGCACTCAGCAGACTGCACTAGTCGCCAACCATAGGGCTGCCGCCGGGGCACATTAGATTAATGGTTTTTCCCACTAGTCTCACATGACAAGGCCACCGTCCGCACTACCAAATCCGTGACTCTCATGTCGAATTTGGGATGTATATAAAAGAAAAATAAGTGAATTTATAAAAATATATTGCCAGTGTAACCAATTTATACACTGCAGACCATGAAATGTTATTAAATATTAAGCATTTATACTGACCTGCGATATTATGAAACTGAACACTGGCGTTAGGAAGATTATGGTAATTTATGATTGGTTAAATAGTTTTAAGTTTTTTTTTTTTATTCATTTAAAATGCACGGATTTCTTTCGTAAATTATAAATATGACTTCTATAATACCTACAACATCTATTAATGCCTATATCTATATGGTTATCAAATTTAAAGTAGGCTTGATTAAAAATAATAACCAACAACTTACTTAGGTGTAATGTACCTATAAGAAAAAACAAATTTTTATGCGTATAAGTATAAATGACGATGTGTTATTCCGTATTCGAGACAATACAGTGTTCACTAACATTATTGTTATAAGTACATATTATTACGATGTACATCGATATACCCATAAAGCGAATAAGTATGTATATTTCATTCGTTAACTTAATCGAGCAAGGTATCAGCAATCTATTGCTACTATAGAGTGTAGATACATTTATATTTTATACTATCTAATGTATATTTTGTACCAATAATTAAAAAAAAAATAAAATTGTAGATATTTTACCTGAACACAAATGGAAAACAAATCGGTTCAACCTAATACGTAAAAGTCTTTTTTCAAACAAAAACCAATTCGGTTACTCAACTTAGATAGTATCATTAAGTATTATATTTATTAGTTACCTATTAGTAACCTAAAGATTAGTAAGTAAAAAACTACTCGTACAAATTTCATAATGTAAATTGTACCTTATCTAAAATCAAAATCTTTGAAAAAATCTGCTGAATAATTTTAAATAAAAAGTTCCCTCGGTTTGAAAAATGGTATCACCATAAGACACCGTCATCGTAGTACAAAAATTTCAAATAGTCAAAAATATATCTTTAAACGTCAAGAATATTTATTTGAAAATTCTAAATATTAGATGTAACAGTACTATTAAAGAAAAAACTAAAAAGTGAGTAAGCATGCTTAGTCTTGGTCATGAACATGAATATTAAGATATATATAGGTATATCTTAGTTCATGGTCTTGGTGAATCTACTTCCGTAATAAAATATACTTATATAGATATATTGTTATATATAGACTACAACAAATTGTCTAAGCTCGGAATCGTTTAACGTATTAAATTAATTATTTTATAATAATTAAAGTAATTTGTATATATCATAATAATATATCTATTGATCTATATATTATTTTCTATCAACATATTTTTTCACTTGTAAAACTTTTATAATTATATGTATATAATAATCATTTAGAGGATATATATATAGAGCACTATTTGTTTTCTCTCTCTGGCCCACACGCAACATAGACAAAACGCATGATTTATTGATTTTATATTTTATTGTTATTTGACTTTGCATTTGACTTTCAAAATAAACAAAATAATGTTGTAAATTTAAACGGCGTTTAAATTGTTTTGAGTCCATATTTTGATAAATCGATATGTCATCCTTCAAAAATATTATTCTCTATCTTTTTTGTAATGGGTGTTTTTACTCTAAGATTACTTAAAATCATAGAAAAAATGATTCTGCGTAAATGCATTTTGTCTATGTTGCACGTGGGGCAGAGAAAAACAAATAGTGCACTGACATCCTCTTAATTTTAATATACAATATATAATAAATTAATAAATAATGAGATAATAAAATAATTTTTATTATGAAACATATGGCGCTATCTGTGTTTAAAATTATTTACAATATACAATAGACAGAATATATTATCTTGTGCTCGGAGCTTCTCATAGGCAATTTAAAGTACATATCCATCAAGTATGAATTTTTTCTATTTATTTATTATAAATTATAATTAATAATTATAATAATATCTCAAAATGATGACGAACATAAGAGACTTATTTTATATTTTAATCCTATGAAGTCTTTAAGTATATTGGATAATTATTTTTTATATTAAAAAATTACAATTATTTTGACTAGGGCAAATAAAAATTAACTTTGTTATAAAATCCTTTAATTAATTTAATTCAACAAATAGCATGTAAAGAAAATATGAATTGTAGGTACTCGTAAGCATGGTCCTTCACTAATAAATAACTAAAATTTCGATTTAAATTTTAGCCACGATTGTTTTTCTAATTTCTTCTATCCACAACAACCACAACCACAGTATACACTCATATTCATCTTATCCATAGTCATCTAAAAATTATACTCAGTCAACAACTTACAATTTTGAAAATAACTTAAATGTCATTAATGTCAAAATATAATTATAGTTTATGATAATGGACACGTATTACGTATCTATGTAGATGTATTACCTATATTTTATTAACAGATGAATATTTTATAATTATGATTAAAATAGTTATAATTTATTAAACAAATAATGTACCTATATTTAATATTATTTAACAATTTTCCATCGGTGTAAAAATACTTTTATTGAACAATGAGAATCGCTCTCTATAGTAGAAAAATAATCAAATATAAATTTTGCTGACAATTATTATAAAACTATTTATTGTATTATTGTAATATGATTTTCGAAAACATATTTTCTTTTTTTCTAAAAAAATTTTCATGTATACTGTATACATAACATCAGTTTTTCTGTTTTTTAAAGCGATAATTTTATTTAGACATTAGTTATGTCATTTTGTAACGACTCAAAAAGTCCAACAATTCTCTATCCTTAAAAAAATATTTTATTATTATATAAAACACCGTTTGAAATGTTTGAATACCTGTGTAATATTATCATACACGGAAAAAAATTGTTCAAATTCTACTTTATATTTACGATACGATGCAATTTACTATATCGTGACTTGCCTATCGTCTATCTATATCGAACGCCTAATTCTTTTATTTTTAATTTTTTTATTCCATGACACTATTTTAAAATTTTACTTCCTTTCGAAATTTATTGTATACTTTCGAGAACAGGGTCCCAGACGCTGTATGCTGCTCGCAACGATTTTTTTTATTGCAAGCACGTTTGTTTTTGCATTATGCAAATATCAAACCGACGCGTAGTGCATAACAAATAAGGTGATTCTTTCTTTAATAATTATAATAATGCTTTTTATTATTTTTCCTATAATACCTATAAATGTTATTAATTTATTATGATAAAAATTCTAGTAAAGACGAAGATCTTAAATTACCACTAAAATTACCTATTAACTAATATCACAGAACTAATATCTATACCAAAATATCATTATAGCAGTATCATAAACTAACTGTAATTGTTATTAGAATGTAAGCAAAACCA